>VWZL01001851.1:232455-303218 GCA_013396915.1 Stercorarius parasiticus
AGAGTGGTCAGGCACTGGAAGAGCCTGCCCAGGGAGGTGGTTGAGTCCCCATCCCTAGAGGGATTTAAGAAACGTGTAGATTTGGCACTTCAGGGCATGCTCTAGTGACAGAGATTGTAGGGGGTTTTTTTTTGTGTGTGTATGGTTGGACTCAATGATCTCAAAGGTCCTTTCCAACCATGAAGATTCTATGATTCTATAGCAGCCTTCCAGTACTTAAAGGGGGCCTACAAGAAAGATGGGGACAAACTTTTTAGCAGAGCCTGTTGCGATAGGACAAGGGGCTATGGCTTCAAACTGGAAGAGGATAGATTTAGATTAGGTATCAGGAAGAAATTTTTCGCTATGAGAGTGGTGAGGCACTGGAACAGGTTGCCCAGAGAAGCTGTGGCTGCCCCATCCCTGGAGGTGTTCAAGGCCAGGCTGGACGGGGCTTTGAGCAGCCTGGTCTGGTGGGAGGTGTCCCTGCCCAGGGCAGGGGGGTTGGAACTAGATGATCTTTAAGGTCCCTTCCAACTGAAACCATTCTATGATTCTATGAAATGAAAAAAGCAAACATTAATACCAGCACAGGGTAATTTAAGTCCTGAGGAGAATTTCTGTGTGGCAAAGGTCACAGGCCTGCCAGAGTTTCACCCAAATAGATACCCACAGCGGCAGGCTTAAGAGTGTGCAGTAAAATTGCAGATATCTTCAAGAAAAAGAGCACTGCCAAGCCCCGCAGTGGTAGCTGCAGTTCCACACCGAATGTGAGATGGGTCAATCATGGCTGCAGAGCTGCTTTGTCAGGAACAAGCTCCCTAAGCTGTCCAAGGCACTGCTCTTCTGTCCCCTCTGCCTCATAGACCAGCATCGTGCAAAAAGCCGTGCCCCAGCAGTGGGGACAGGGCATAAGAAGATGGAAAGAAGGTCTGGAGGCTTCTGCTTCTCTCTTGTTGGCCAGCAGACCTCCACTGGTTTTGGATGGGCTCTGTATGTCATCCTCCTTCACAGGACATCAGTGCCTGAGCCACGTAATCCTGGGAGCCATAGTCTACCACAGAAATAAATTGTGACTCCCTATAATAAATGCCTTTGTTCTCATTCTTGGGTGAAATTCACGTTTACCTGCTTTGTTCAGAGGTTTTGGCCAGTCCTGTGGGAGCTTATGTTATCCTACGACAAGTCCTGTTTGACATAGTACAGCAGTCTCTGTAATTAAGGCATATTCATTAAAGCAAGAACAAAACACTTTTAGTCCTACAGGCAGAGATCACTATTTGCAATGCACTTCTACTGAAGACAGTAGGAAGATGCTGTTTATGTCCATTCAGTGGCCCCACATGACTGTTTAGATGAGAAAGCAAAAACAAACAAACAAACAAAAAACCCGAATAATAAAAAAAATAGTGACTTTTAATTTCCTTCTCCTATACTGTGGGTTGAATGATAGTTTCAGGACACAGCAGACAGCTGTCACATAAGCCAGGCATTGAACAGAAGGCAGGGAAAAAGAAAGAACATGGTCTAAAGTCAGCTGGCAAAGATAAACACAGCCTTGACCTTCATACTTTGTAGCACTAGATCTTTAACTTGGACATGTTTAAATCCCGCTAAGCCAAAAAGTAACTGTGCTTAAACTTGACTGTGGGCATCCTTTGCCTTTTTCTATTGGCATGGGCAGACAATACGTCTTTTAGAAAGTCTTGTCTTACGTCCAGAAAAAGAAAATATTATTATAAGTTTGAGTCCCTATTTTGCATGTTAACAGTGTTTGCCGGGATCAGGCAGTGCTTTCAGCTCTTCTTTGACGCTCTGTTAACAAGCTTGAACATGGGTGCCAGGAAGATCTACTCCGTAAAATGATAATACAAGATACTCTCACTGGTACACACTTTACATAGGGACCTTTCCCCTTCTTCTTTTGATGCGGTTCTGGAAAGGTAGTCAAAGAGTGTAAATCTCAACTTCCAAGCCTGGGAAAAATACTCCTTCCCTTGAATGGGGGAAGCCGAGTTCTGTGGCAAGATTTACCCTTCGTTCTGCTACGTGGTCAGAAATGTGGTCAGAAACCAGCTGGACTGTGAAAAAGTGGTGAGAATTGCTGCTTCTGTTGGACCTTCAGCATCAGCTGTGATGCTGGAGCTCACCTGCCCTTCTGTGTGATGATGGCATGTTGGAATTGCTTTGGGAAGAAGCACCTCATCTACGAAAATGTCTGGAGCTGGAAGGTTGGTGCTGCTAAAGAGGATAGAAATGCCACCTCTCCCATGAACTGGGCGTGGAGAACTCCTGCTAAAAACCAGCTGAATCCCAGTGGCCTTTCAGTCAGAAGGGTTGTAAGTACAAAAAGAAGATAAATATTCCCTCTCCTCTCAAGCAAGCCCTTTTTCTCCACAGGAAGAAGGGAAATCCTTCTCTTTGGGAAGAGGCAGCTTGTATCTGGGGGATGCTGAGTTCAGCAAAGTTCAGTTGGAGCAAACTTCAGCTCAATCAGGCCATAATCAGGGCTGTGGTGGCTTTGATGGTCCTCCTTCTTCACAAAAAGTATTGAGGGCATGTATATGGCCAGATGTCCTGTCTGACAGAACAGGGTATGAGTCTTCTGAGGATATGTAGGTTAAAATTACCCCTCCTCCTTTACATTGTCTCCTTGGCTGGGGAAAGATGTCACCACCTTCTGCTGTCCTGTGCTGCCTCTTTTCTCTGATGCCCTGTCCCAAACCTCAGCCTGGGTATAAGACTGATCCCAGAGAAGGCTTTCAAGCTTTCTCAAGTGTTGCTCTGCTCGGGAAGCCAGGGAAGGCATGACTGTTCTGACCTGGGATTTCACAGTCATTGACGCATCTTCCTGTGTCATTTCAGCCCTCCACTGACTGCGGGAAGACAAGCATCCCACTGTGCAGCAGGCATCAAGCTCAGGTCCTGAGGGACAACTGGGCAGACCTGCAAAACCTTCAGAGCAAGGAAGAAGTCATCAAAGAGCAGCTCCCACAGGAAAGTGAGGAATAGGAAGACCACACAGGCAAGGAAATGGCAGCCAGGCCACAAAAAGTTGGGTGGCTGTGTTACCACAGAGCCAGTGCAATCAGCACAGAAGAATAAAGTATTGCCCATTGAACAGAACCCTGGGGTGCTTCTTTGGGACCCAGGGTGTCTTGGCAAGACCTTGTCTGGAGGCGCAGCCTTGTGCCGCTTCTAGGAGTTTTAACTCTGGTTTTTATTTTGCCTAACCCTCAGTGGGGGTTTGCCCAGGAAAAGGCTGGGGAAGATCTGAGGAGGGAAGGGGAATGCCTGTTCCTTCTATTGCAAAATCCCCAAAAGGTGTTTGAATACTGCATAAGCATTGGGAGTCCTGCTCCTCTGTGAAGCGTGAGATGGGGTGGAGGTGAAGGACTGCTCTTGGTGAAGAAACAAACAGCTCTGGCTATACTGAAGGAAGGATGGACCAGTAAGACCTTCTCCTGAGCCATGCAGAAAGCCCAGTGAGAGTCTGAGGAGGCAGATGTAGGTCCTGGGAAAGGCTCTGAAAGATATGGGACCTGGGAGCAAGGCAGAAACAGAGGATATAACTCTAGAAGTCCTGTATTTCAATGACAAAATGCCCATCACAAGAAAGGATGTAAGGCAGCAGAGTATTCCTAGGGCTGGTTTTGCTGGACCTGCTCGGCCAGCAGGTGGAGGGAGGTCATCGTCCCCATCTACTCTGCCTTGGTGAGGCCGCATCTGGAGTACTGTGACCAGTTCTGGGCTCCCCAGTTCAAGGACAGGGAACTGCTGGAGAGGGTGCAGCAAAGGGCTACCAAGATGATGAGGGGACTGGAGCACCTCTCTTATGAAGAAAGGCTGAGGGATTTGGGTCTCTTGAGTCTGGAAAAAAGACGGCTGAGGGGGGATCTTATCAACACTTAGAAATACTTCAAGGGTGGGTGTCAGGAGGATGGGGCCAGGCTCTTTTCAGTGGTGCCCAGCGACAGGACAAGAGGTAATGGGCACAAACTTGAGCATGGGAAGTTCCACCTAAACATGAGGAGGAACTTCTTTCCTGTGGGGGTGGCAGAGCCCTGGCACAGGCTGCCCAGAGAGGTGGTGGAGTCTCCGTCTCTGGAGACATTCCAACCCTGCCTGGACGCGTTCCTGTGCCACCTGCTGTGGGTGACCCTGCTCTGGCAGGGGGGTTAGACTAGATGATCTCCAGAGGTCCCTTCCAACCCTACGATTCTGTGATTCTGTGGTTTTGAACTGGCAAGTCCTGCTGTATTCAATAAATATCAATATTGACAGAAAGGCAGGGGCAGTATGGAACATTTGAGCGGTTGCTTATTTAATAAATGAAGCCTTTTATGAACACCCTCTAGGACTGGAGAAGAAGCCTTCACTGTTTTGGGGTATTTCCAGAATTCTCAGCCTTGCACTCTGCCAGAAAGCAAGCCAGGAAACACACATTATGCCAAAAAGAGGCAAGGCAGAGAATGTGGTTTCCTTCTCAGTGACCTTCTAAGATGGGCTGTGGAAGGTGCTCCTGAAAGAAAAGTCTTACAGCAAAGTTCACTCCAGAGACCTGGTTCCTATTCTGACTCTATCCCTAATGCTGAGTTTCCCACTTAACTGTCCCACTGACTTGACAACTGGAAGAGAAGTTCTCATGTTTCTTTAAACTTTTTTTTTCTCCTTTTTTTTTAACTTTGGAAATCTGATAAGAGAGGGTAAAGCCACGGCGACATTAGAAATTTCCATGAGAAGTGCCAGAACCACTTTTTATATGTCACTAGTACATGGAACTTGTTTTGGCTCCATGTTCTGATCAAGTTTAAAATGGCAAATTCACCTTTTTACAAATATGTGCACGTACAGGACAACTGTGACAGACTAAAACTGCATGTGGAAAGGATCAGAGAGCAGCTAGTTTAACGACAAAAGACTACCTAATTAAACGTAAGACAGCATTTCTCTTCAATTGCAAAGCAGAAACTATCTTGATCAGTCCTTGGGGAAAACTGCAGTTATTCATAGACTCCTCCTCCCCTCCTAGAAATCATCAAACAGCAAATTAGAGCTTCATGTCTTTTCCTCAACTGGGCGTTTGAGAGCAACCTCTAGCAATGCTGCATAATAGCTCAAATTTAAAGATGCCCTGGTCAGTGGCAACAGAACTTAGGTTTGTTTTGTCTCAGAGCAAAAGAGCAAGAAAAGGATCAGGCCCTATTCGTGCACACTTGCTCTTTATTTCATGATCATTATTATCAAGCCAATCTCTTTCTTCCCACAGAGAGCACCATACACAGCTAAATTACCCACACTGTTTCCTTTCGCAGTTTACACCATCGGTATACAATTTCTTACTACATTTTAAAAGAATTTTAAAATTATTTTTAAGAGATTTTTCAAGACTTACTTTTTAAAGACATTAAGAAATGCCTTCTTTCGGTAAGATTGCAGAGGGCTTGCCCGTCCCATGACATGACCCATCAAAAGGTCTGAAGTAGTGCTACCATACACACACATTCATGCAGAATAAATCGCCACTTACCTCCCTTCCCCCCACCCCCCCAAAAAAAAAGGTAGAAATGGGGTTTAATAGAAGACAGGACAGATGATGCTCAGCAGGTGCAGGGCATGGACACACAAGCACACTGACCAGCCCTGTTTACATATAACTGGCCCCTTTTATCCCCCTATCCCTGTTTTCCCATGCTTGTTCCTCTCCAAAATACCTTTATCCCTTCTTTTTCCCAACCTTTGGCTTGTCCCCTGAATATCTCGTAGTAGGTCTTGTGCAATTGACAGTCCTCTTCCCTTGCATCCCACAATGTGTCCCACCCCCACAGGCAGTGATCCCGCAGTCTGTAAGGTACTGAGGCTCCCCTGGGAAGGACCATGTCTCTGAAGGGGTTACTGAGGCTCCCTCACCTGCCCTTGTGCTCTTTCCTGTGTGCTAAGAGGGACCTTTGATGGGTTGATAGCTCCTGTGGTGGGCTTGGGAGCAGCCAGGCAGGGAGAAGGTGAGATGACTTCCTTTCTGCTTTGGATAATGGCTAGAGAGAAAGACATGTTGAATGAGGGGGTGAAGGACAAAAGCTGATCCGCCTTCTGAATCTGAAAGGAATATCACTGCGCAACTGTGGGCACAGGCTGTATACTGGTTGCAGACTCTTCCCATCTGGAGTTCCTGAGGAATCAGTCTGAGGGTCCTTGCCATACATGCCGTTCAGGTATTTTCAGTATTGTAAACACTCAAGCTATGAACTGGCAACTGGACTGAGCTGGGACAGCCCCTGCATACATAATCCCACAGATTTCACCTGAATCCATTTCAAGAACAAATCACTAAACTAAATGTGAGTAGGAGACAACACATATATATATTTTAACAGACACAGCACACACCCCACACACAGTTTTGCAGCTGTCACTTGGCACGATGCTGGAGGTCTCTGCCACCTGGAGCTTCCTAGCAGCAAGGAGCTGCTCTTCCCTAAACTTGGGTCCAAAGTCCTTGATTAAAAGTGTAATTGGTTTGGGCAATGGGTGCACCAGACCCATCAGTTCCGGCTCCATCCAGCAGAGGCCAGACGTATCTACAACTGCCAGCAGATACAGCATGTCCTGACTAAAAAAGTTCAGTTTTACCCTTCCTTCTCTTTGGGATTGCTGTGAGAGGGGAAAAAAAGAGATATTTAACACAATAGAAAAATATGTTCCATGTACCAAGAGTGTAAAAAGGGCCCCCTCTTCTAATTAACATACCAAACCATGTTTCTTGTCTGCACTGGAGGTCAGCGTGGGTTTGAACAAGTACAGCTTAGTATGCTGTATTAGGGTGAATAAACAGGATATGTGGATGAGAGATGCTTGAATGAAAATTATTGCAGGGAGAAACCAAGTGTTAAGCTTTCACAAGGTCTTTAATTCACTTTGATCCTTGTGAAGTGAATGGAAGCCTCATTAAAGGCTCCTTAAGCCAGAATTTTACTGGATAGTGCATAAAGCATGCTCTAGTCCCTAATTTTGCCATCAGAAAAGAAGAGACACATATAAAATACATGAAATTGAAAAGACACGTAGTTTACTAAACCTTTATACCAATGCCATGTATACAAAATTTTTTCTAGAAAGTATTAAATTGTTTCACCATATCCAAGATGGACTAGGAAATGAAACACAAGGATTTACGGTTAGCAGAAAGCCAGCGCTGATGGGAGGATTTGGGGAGCGAATGGACTCAGGCTGGGAAGACAATGGGGAAGTCGTTTAAAACCGGGCTCCTGCAAATGGGAGCGGAGCAACCGCCTCATGGGCAGGCCCCACTCCTGGGCACTCCAGAGACTGAAATCCTCCAGCTGCCCCAAAACAGAATTAAAATATCAAGAAAGCGCTGTGGGAAGAGCATGCGAAACGGGAAAATACCACCACACCGACTCTCCATGACAGGGGTTCGGTGCTGTCACCTTGCTGACTCCGGCTTCAGAAATCACCTTGGTGCCTTGGCTGCTGCCTGCTAAAACATCCTTATGAAATGGTGGCATGTGTGTTTTGTGGCACTAATTAAACAAAAAAGCACTTACATCGGCTTCCTGGACAAATAGATGACTGAAACCTCTGTTATCGCTGCCCGTATCTTTACTGCAAACAGGGGCGTGTGGTCACACCTCTTAGGTTACCTGTCAGCAGATAAAGGGAAATACTGATCATTTTACCTCAAGGCGGCTGCCTATCACCAGCTGAAGTGAAATACTGATCATTTTACCTCAAGACAGTCAAGTCAGGCTGATATCCCCTGCCTGGACTTTATATGAAAGGCCCACTTTCCGCTGTGGAGCCAGCCCGCCTCCGGGAGCTTCTGCCTCAGGAGTGCCCGCTCAAACTCGCCCCCGAAGGCTCCCGCCGGTCCCCCCGCTCCCCGGGAACGCCGTCTCGCTGCCACAGGTGACACAAACGGCAGCGGGGCCGGGGCGGGGGCTGTGGCGGCGGGCGGGCCCGGGAGCCGCCCAGCTCTGAGGGAGGCGGCGCCGCCATTGGCTCCGGCGGCGGTGGGCCGGGGCTGCCTTTCCCCGCCGCCTCCCTTTCCCTCAGACAAGCGGGGAGCAGCGGCTGCTGGCCGGGACGAGGTAAGTGGGGTGGTTTCTGACCGGAGAGAGGGGCTGGGGGAGCCGTGGAAGGGACGGTGGGGTCCGGCGGGGCTGAGGCGGCGGGGAGCCGCGCCGGCCCGCTGAAGCGGCGGGAAGGGTGAATCTGCCCTGAGGAGCTTCGCGGGGGGGCGTGGGGGTGTCTTGCTAATGGAGTGATTAAAAAAAGATTTTAAAAACAAGGGTATGAACCAGCCCGCAGTGCTGGAGCAGCGTGAACATGAGCCTGTTGGCGGCTGAGGAGTCCTGGCTCCACGCAGCTGCTCCGTGCCCGAGCGTTTCGGCTGCGGTCAGCCTGAGGGGCCCGCTCGCCTCAGGACGAGGGAGATCTCACAGGTGTCTTCCCTGCCCAGTCCCTGTTATTAAGGCGGAGGGAAGCGCCGCTTCTCAGCGATTTTTCCCTCAGAACCCCTCTCTGGAGCCGGCGTGGAGAACTGCGGCCTCCCCCCTGCGAGGGGGACCGGGCCCTGAGACACCCCCCTTCTGCCCAAGGGAGCTCCGGTCTGGTGGTGAGAGCTGAGTAACTGTACAAACCTACCTGCACCAAGCTCCTGCAGAAGCCTGCTTTAATAAAAGGGCTCTCTTTATTTAAAGAGGGCGCTTAGTTCTCAGTTGAGAGATGTTAATGAACTTTATGTAAATAGCAAACATTTTAATTTCAAAACACTAAAATAATTGCATCTTCCACCCTGTCTCTGGAGTGACTTGCAGAAGTGGAGTCTAATGTGCCTGGTTTTGTCTTTCCTAGGTCTTTATAAGATTTCCATTGCAGGATAAAGGTCACTTGAATCTGGGGACAGATTGTCAAGTGGCAAGACAAGTATTTCTGAACTTTCCCAAAAGTGTAAGGGGAGGGGACTTAAAACATGCTTGGCAGGATGATCTGACAAGAAACTTGATTTTCTTGGATAGAAGAAGCAATCAAAGTGTTGCAACAAAACATTTGTGTGTTTACATATATCAGACAATTGGAGGTCTCTGTGATGGAGTATTTAAAAGACTGATGAATTGAACCACTTTAGTAAACTAATATACATCAACAATACAGATTTCCAGTCATTTCGTTCTTAATTGCCATCAGTCATTATTACTACACTTTCCATTCAGTTCTTAACAATCACATCCATAACTGGCAGTAAACCTGGAACTATACAGTGCCATGGAGTTGATGCCGTGCATTTAGTGCTCATGGCTATAGTTATCGATGGTCTCAGTTGTCAAGATAGAAGTGCTTGAGAGCTCTTTGGCAAGACAAGCTGCAATCAAAGTGAGCGCTTTGCGATTTTCATAAATTATCATCTTTCTTTGCTTATTGGTAGTGTTTTATGCACCTTATTGCCTCCCTGGAAGAAAACAGGGTAATTTCATCTGCCTTTGACGTAGTTCACATTATTTTTGGGAGTAAGACTCTACCCAGGTTTTGGTAGGTATCTTTGTTATGCCTGATGGAACCAGAATAATCCTTCAAAATAAATATCTCCTCTTTGTTCTGTGGGTTTATTGTGGTTTCATCTGACATCTTTCCTGCCCGCTCCACATTCTTTGCACTTATCTTGCAATTTTTTTGTTATTTGCAGTTTTTTATTATTTGCACGTGTTTTCCTGTGCACTGTTTGGTCAAGTATACTGCAAGTCTCTGTCCATTTGCACTTATGTCTAATAACATAGCTATGTGTAAGTATATAAATAAAATACTACTAGTAATATTATGTTAGAAAATGCTTATTCACTGTTACCAATTACCATATTTTAGTATGCTTGTGTCTGGGTGTAAGGCAAGGAAATAATAAGCATTTTGCTTACTTTGCATCTACCTTGTGGGTGCAGCAGGCCTCTGCTTTGGCTGCAAAGCACATTCTTGAATTTTCTGAAGCTGTCATTGGACCTGTCTCTTGTTAAAGAAATTTCCTTCCAGCATCTCTTGCAGCCCAGAATAATGTATTATCAGTTTCACTGTCAGGCTTTTAAAGTTCAGTGAAATAGATATCCATGTTCTTGTTTTACTGATGCTGACAAAGGCCAGAGTAAACAACACTTCATTGACCCCGAAAATTAATGCCAGAAAGGTGAATTTGTCTTTTGTCTGAAACACTGGGTAGAGACCATGGACAGATAGATTCTCTGGAGTAAACTCACGTTGTTCTGCAGGAGACACTTGCCAGATTGCCAGGTGGAAGTAATGCTCCAATTTAGTACTTGGAGAAAACCTTTGATGCTTGCACAGAAGGTGAGACTTTAACTGTTGTATCTAGAAAAATAAAGCTTAACCAGGAAGCTAAACAGTGGGGTGAAGTTGAAGGAGTCACTTGTTTTCTACACTGTATCGTGTTTCTTGTGCTTATGACAGAGAGGAATTGGCTTTCCCAGTGGTGAATAGAGCAGACTTCAAACAAAAACCTTCTAAGAAAACATTTGCAGGGAAACTTAAAAGTAATTTGTAGTCTCTCAGTAGGAAAAATGTTTGACTTTATTTTTCTTTCATTAAAAGTGACGGTTCTGGGCCTACGGAAGTCAGTCTTCAGTCAATGGTGACTTCTTTTGCACCATTGTAAACAATTTGTTTTTCTGCACAGCGAGTGCTCTTCATCCAGGACGGGTGACTAACAGGTAACTGCTAAAAGCAGTAGGTAGCCTTCTGGTGCTCAAAGTCCATCACCTGTTGCATTTAAAGTCAGCTTATTTAGGTTGCTCATAAGTCAATTTAAGGAGGCTCCTTAGTTTGTTTTAGATGTGGTGCTTAGGAACATGGTTTAGTGGTGGACTTGGCAGTGTTAGGTTAACGATTGGACTTGATGATCTTAAAGGTCTTTTCCAACCTAAATGATTCTGTGATTCCAGTGCCAGAACGCTTATGCTTTATGGCATGTCAAACCAGTGATGTTGCCTTTGCTGTATTAGCAGTCTCCAGTTCTGTAGCTTATTTGGGCATAAAGTGAGTGACAGCTGATTTTAGCAGACTTATTCATGCTTTGTTCTTGTGGCAGGGAGTCATTCCAATTCACCTGGGTACAGCAACTGGCTGTGCTAGATTCTTACTTCGTGGTATAAGGTTTCCTTGCTATATGTAACTTGACTCTGTTTATTGCACTGAGAGTGGCAACGGGAAGAGAGATAACATATGTGTGAAGAAGAGGAAAAGAATACTTCTTCCCTCTTCTTATTTTATAGCTCCTTATCTGGATGATAATGCAAGACATATTTGACCTGAATCCCGCTCAGTATCCTGTGTGAATACACTGAATTAATGAACAACTTAACAATTTTTTTCTAGCATCTTGCTATACTTTTCCTCAGAAGTATAAATCTTTTAAAAGTAAATTTTTCTTTTCTTTCTCCTAGTCAAGGAGATTCTGCACTTCTATCTCTATATATAGAATAGATGTGTGTGTATAAATAAAAATCAAAGTAAGAACAAAGGAGATGCTTATTTGCAGAGTAACTAGCACAATATTTTCTAGACTCATTGCCAGATGCTTTTGTTCTACAGAACGATCAAGCTGAACATGGGTAAACCATGTGAAATTGCCTGTCCAGTGTTACTATTAGTCTGTTTCTGACTGACTGATAAATTGAAGGTGATTTACTTCTGGATGGACTGTGTAATCTCAGCCATGTAACTAAAGCTTCAGAAGTAGATCAGCGTATTCAAGAACTCCTGGGTTAGAAAAGCTATTAGACCATCAGCTCTACAGATGTTAGAATCTACCCATGTGCTTTTTTTCTCTACTGAATTTAAATGGTTTATGTGATTAAAAAGATAGCATTAAAAATAGAACATCAGTTATGAAAATTTAAGGGTGAGGTCCAAAAATCCTGTGTAATTGCACTTCAGGCACTGTAAGCAAAAAGGTATGTGTTTAAGTCCTAGGCAGAAATCTAACAAACACCAGAAGTAGCGAGCCCTTGACCTTCTATTCGGGCCTGCCTACACAAAACAGTTACGGTCTTTCTTCTGACCGTGCTTAATTTGCAGGTTGCCTGTTTTCCACCTGGGTATTGGCACAAGTATGTAACTCTTTCAGTTGTGGGTTGGTTTTGTTTGTTCTGTTTCTCAAGCCTGGGATAATTTGTATTAGTGGAAATGTCATTAAATTTGTCTTGTTTCATAGTAATTAGAATACTTGTCTGGAGATTAAGAGACCTGGATTAAAAATTAATACCCTCATGTTACTCTCCTGTTCCCTCTGCCCTAGTAGAACTGGGCTGCTGTGTAGCCAGGAATGCAGGGCTGGCTGGGTGAGGAGGAAAGTCAGGAGAGAGAGTTTGATTTGTAATGTGATGGCCTGACTGAGAGAAAGCAGACCTGTGTTGTTGTTTCTGCTTGCAAGGCTGTGACATCACTGCAAACTAATAGCCATTCTGTGACATGGGTGGTTTAATCCTTGGTAGTGCAGGCCTAGGAATGGTTAAAAGCAAACTAAGTGAAACCTTCAGAGACTGTCATATATTTTTGGTAAACAAGGGGATGTGAGTTTGAATCCTTTTGGGTTAAGTGGTTTTGGGGGCTCTGGTTTTGGCCACCTCCTGGATATGTGCCATTGGGCAAGAGAGAGCGAACACCTTGCATAGCTATGCTCTTAAAGAATGAGCCACTCCTGCAAAACTAAATGCCTGTTCAGGGACAGGCATTACACTTCAAACTCCAGCCTCGCAAACTCTAAACTCCTGATTTTGCTACCTGTGTCTGAGAAACAATTTCAATCACAACCTTCTCCCTCTTTCCTATCCCTCTGCTATTTGGCAGCATTTATAGGGCAAATCCCATCCATGCAGCGTGATTTCACACACCACACCTCATCCAGTGCAACGGGAGGCTGCTACAGAAACTATTGCTGGCTCCTCACTTCTCATGTGCAGTAGCTGGGTTTAGCTCTCACCGTGCCCTTTCAGGCTCCTTGCATCACAGCGCACCTTGCTTTCTGGTCCCTGGGTACTCTGTTTGGATCTGGCCATAAGTATTCAGTGAAACTGGTACCAGTCAGGGAAAAGACTGTGTTTTGTGTGATATAGCCCAGCCCAGCAGTGCAAACAATCTTGTGAGTGAAGTTTTCATGGCTGATAGACTTCCTGTTATTCTTGCGTTTTAATATCACCATTGAGGAGGGCTGACGTTGCTGCTTGCTGGTTTCAACTTAGCCAGAATGAACCTGCTGTCAGATGGAATATTCATATTAGGGGGCTATCCATTAAAGCATCATTATGCATGGGAAAATGAGTGATTTTCTTCTTAATAGGGAGTTGTAGTAAGCTCTTTTTTTTTTAATGTATCTATTAAAAAACAACAATAACTCTGAATTAAAACTTCGTTGCAAAGATTAAATTAATTTTGGTGACTGAGATGAAACCTGGTTCTGACTGTTCAGTCTGCAGGCTGTAGGCTAGCTTTTTTTAAACCATTTTGATTTTTAATTTACCTGGAAACTTCTCCAAAGTGCTTTTTCTCCCACCTCCCTCCTTATCTTGCTTATTGTTTCTATGACTGCAAGACTCCTAAGGAACATTCTTTTTTTCCTCTGGCACCTAATTTTTGTTGGTAATTGGATTCTGTGTAAGGCCCTGTTTTCAGATAGGTGTGTGCCTCAGTTACCGTACTGAGGACTGGATTAATTGACGCGAACTTTCTTAGTAGCCTTCAGATTACATCAATTATTAGGTGGGTAATTTTAACCTTAAAAACTTGCACGAGTGAATGTCTAAGGTCAGTGGTTAGTCAGTCATCTTGTGAGAAAGGACTGCCAAAGGGCTTGTTTTGTTCACTGGTCTTTGTGCACCTAAGTAATCAGTGAAACAGAGCTGTAGTTACAATAACAAGGTTGGTGGCTGAAAAGCAGGGGGGCTGCAGTGACAGAGTGATTTAGGTGAGTAAGGAATGATTTTGTTTCCCACAGCTACTTGCTTACATGGTTAATCGTGTCTGAGAATGATGGAGTGCCTTTTGCAATGTTCTGCGTGACCTCGTTTTTGTGTTGGGCTACAGGCAAAGCGGCTCTGGTGAAGCTGAGATCAGTGGCCTCCCTCAGGGGAGGCAAAGATGACGTAAAATGTTGCCCTCCCGATTTGGCAGTTTTGTGCTCAACCTGTACCAGAAAGCTGTATTGTGCACCCTCCTGTAGAGCAAAAGTGCCACCACCAGTGTCATGAGCAGTAGGCTGTGACAATGCTTTAGAGCAGATCAAAATGATGCATAAAAGAGGGCAGCCTGTTAATCCATGGGTTCCTAGTTTTACAAAAATAGTGGAGGAAAATCAGTCTGTCAATGATGGTGGCTGTCCTTGCTCAATTAGCTCATCATCTTGACTCAAATGAGGAGTGAGAGTGGGGTCTCTTAAACTCACAGCAACAGATACTGACTAACAGATTCCCATAATGATGGGATAAAAATTACGAGAGAAGTTATGTGGACAGGCTTTGAAATGAACCTTTTCCAAAGTTTCTTCAGAAACTGTCGAGTGAGAGTCTTCCAACTGGTGTCCAAGACTGAAACTACTCTACAAAATGTCTTAATGATAGCTTAACAGAGTGAGCATTAGTCTAAGTAAGTATTTGAATGCTAATCCATTTGTTATTTGTATATATACAAATATTGCTGTTTGTAACATGAATTTCTTTGCATCAACACTGCTAGGCCTTTAGTAAAGTCCTCTTGTTAGAAAGCTTGCATTAGTAAAGAGTCAGCACTACACTGTGTAAACGGCGGCTCAGTGTTCTTTGCTTTCATACAGAAAAAATTATCTAACCAAGATGCAGGAAGTGTGTCACTTCCCAGTAGCCACTGATAGGAAATACTTGTTAATTAGTCGCACTGTTTTGCACACTTCCATTCTTGAGTGGTATAATTTCCAGAACACAGTCCTAACTAAAAAGTACCCAAGTACTTGCTAAATAGTAGGAGAGCAAGGAAGCAGGGTAGAGGTAGGATAGTTCCCCTGAAGTCTGCAATATATAAACTTGTCAACACCTCTACATTGGGAACATTGTAACTTTGATTTGCTTAAGGATAAAATTTGCTTAAACCAAACCCAATATGTTTAACAACAGGGGTTTTTTTAATCAATTCCACGGCACTACTTTTCGACCGTCCATGTCAAGAGAATTAATGTAGAAAACATACTAAAAGTCCAATGAAGACTTTGTGAATACCTGCCTAGGAAGAAAAAGTAAAGTAAATCACTGGTTACGGTTTACTGAGGGCTATAACTGCTCATGGAATCTGGGATATTTTGTAATGAAAGAGGAGGGGAATATAGGGTTAGTTGCCTTTGTGGAGTTACAGTAGCACAGGAAAAATTAGAAGCCAGACAGAGATTCCTTTTTCTGATATATTTGGGAAAGTTCCTTTCAGATTTCTCATATTTACAAGCATCTAAGTGAATAAAAGCCTTAGATGAATGAGGGAGAAGTATATTCCAAGCACAGTCTCCTTGGGGGAATTCTGCCACTTCAGCCTTTTCATCTTCATATTTTTCTTTTTTTCTCTTGCTTTGTTTTGCCTTTCTGGTTTGTTTGTTTGTTTATTTTTTCCCAAGGACTTCCTAGTACATAACGAGCGTTTTAGTTTGACTTCCATCAAGAAACAATGCTCATTGGCCTAATGCAGGGAATGCCAAGTCTCAGACTAGAATAGATATATTTTTTGGAAGAATGGGGCAAGGGAAGAAAAGGAGAGTAATTCATGGGGATTCAGCAGCTCCTGGCTATATGCAGATGCTCTCTGTGGGACACTAGGGGTGAAAGGAAGAGCAGGTGTGTTTTCCATTCTACAATAAAAGTTTGTGAGAAGGGAATGCGGGTGCTTTTGGCCCCTTCTCACTTTTATCTTCAGTACTGAATCTGTACATTTAAGATGGCAAGTGGGTGGGATGGAAGAGGATGAGCGCTCCGTTCCTGTAAAATGAAAGGAAGACATTAGCATCTTAATTGGCTTTTTAAGGAATTAATCGATTACTTGCATTCTGAGTTTCAGGTTGGGAGGGGGGCGGACAATCATTTGTCTGTTTCTTGTGGGAATTCCCTCCTAGGATTTGAATCTATCTTGTAAGTTGGGAAAACATTCAGAAAGAGCTGGCCATTAAATGCAGAGGTGTGCCAGACAAGCATATGTATGGTCAGGAGATAACTTCCCATCAAGTAATTGGTTTGCTGCCAATCTCTCTTCAACATTTTAGTGTTTTGCTTAAATCTCTTTTCAAACAAGACATAAAACCACTCTCTTAAGCTTGACCCTGTGTGGGTCTAATGTGAATGCTGACATGAAGAATGAGAAAGTGACAATGGGAGTTCGGGTCTTGTGAGCCCTCCACACTTCTGCTTTTGGAGGGAGTCTAGTCCCTCTGTAAAGGGAGATGAGAATAATTGTTACACAATAGACAATGCTCTGCCCTCAGGGGTCTAGAGGATTGAGCCACCTTCATTATTATGTTTCAGGTCCCTTACCCTGAGAAAATATTCGTTGTGTTGTAACTCTTGATGAAAAGAACTGAAAGAATGAAGTCCTTGCAAGTGAACTATTATTAATTCAAACAATGTGCCTACTGGGATTAAACCACAACAAAGTGACAATGGAATGATGTGCAAGAAAATACAACTAGATTTGAAGAACCTCAGAATTTATAATGATGATATTATTATTAATGATGTTATTGATGTTAACTTGCTGGAATCTCTGTAATTTTGAAGCTTCTTCAAAATTCAGTTTGAGTAGTGTAAAATAAATGGCATGGAATCTATAGTTAGTCTGACATGCAGTGGTCAGAGGGAAAAGAAAAATTTAGGTGTGTTTCTCTGAGGCTGCTCTTTAATTTATGAACCTCTTATTCCAGAGACCACATCCTCCTGAAACCACCGGCCTAATGATTGTATGCCATAATAGGTATAGAGATTGACATTCTTAGGCACTGCTGCCAACAGCCAAGCCCTATGAAAGAAATGGCAAGCTGCCATACGTGATTAGAGGGATCAGGCCACAACCAAAGCAAATTATTCTTTTCTCTTCCAATTTTCAGTTGCTAACTTTTATCTTCTTCTTTCTGTTTTAACATTTTGCTCTCTTGTCCAGAGTAAGTTTTGTGTAAACCAAAACAATTGCCTGTATAATCTTCAAAGTGATGACGGTCTTGATTCTTACCAAATGAGTAAAATTAAATCACAGGCAGAGCCATGTGGACCAGCAAAGCAGATGTTACTGGAGAAAAGTGCTTGCATTACTCCAGCTGCATTTCTTCCTGTTCCAGTTGGCTGAAGATCATTCAGTGAGAGTATTTTAAGATTGCAACTATTTTGCAGGTTAAAAACAACACCGATCATTTTGGTACTATTGAGGAAGGCTAAGGTGTGAGCAAGGCTTGTTGTGTATCATATTTTTAATTTTTTCCCCATTGTGGCTGTTTTGAGCAGTTGTTTGGTCCTATAATTGCAGATAAGTAGATGTTTTTCCCTTAACTGTGTTGTAATGAATATTGCACAGGAGAAGACATGGGTTTATTACTGGAATGAAATAAAGCATTGCTGCGTTTGTAAGAGCAGCTTCAGTGTTGCCTTATTATACATATTGCCCACTTCTGCAGAGATCCTTGTTCCACCAAAACCCTCTGCTTCACAACTAGCTAGATAAGAACTTTGCTACCTCCCACTGATTAAACATACACGTTGGCAAATGCTATTCTCTAAATTAATCTCTGGCACTGTTGGAAATATGATATGCTGGGTAGATTTAGCCGTTATCACTTTGAAAATGCTCTGATAACACCTCTTGAAAGAGCAGCTGGATTGGCTACAGATACACATATCTTACTGGATGATCTCTTCCCTCCTGCCCCTTCAAGAATTAGAATGACAACGGGCCTTCTTGTGTTTAAGTTCAGATCCTTACCATTGCAGGCAACCATGTTTAAAACTCTCTTGAATGATGACTTAAGTCCCTCTTGAAAGTTCATAGCTTTTCTTTCTTCACTACTCAAAGTGAAATCTGTAATCCTCTGATCTTCTGCACAAATATGTTCATGACTATCTTGAACTACTTGTGCTTGTTCCAACACTGGTATTTAGGTTAATTAGCTGTTCTCCCTTCATGGGATTTGCCTCATGTATTTACACGAAAAAAATTAATTCTCTAAGTCTAGGACGGTTTTGAGTTACCTGTGACTGTACTGCATAAATGTCAGTGGAGAATCAAATTTGCTCAGGACAATGTGATTTTCTTATTTTTTATTTTTTTCTCTCCAAAGCTGTAGCATAGCCAGAGCTACTGTTACTGCCTAATGTGACCCCCCAGGGTCACAGGGGACAATTCAGCAAAGCTCTTGTTGCTCCTAATGTTCTTCTTGGTTTCCTTGCTTCAAAATGAAGGTTTATTATTTCCTGAGTGTAGGGTGTAGGACAAACTTAGTTACATCTTTTCTGAGAAAGAGTTTCTCTGCGGATCCAAATTGTTAAATTACACAATTTTATTTATCTGTCTTCCTCAGCTTCCTGTTGCCTTATGTCTGGACTTCCAACTCATCCTTGTTGCTAGCACTGAGAGGTTGCAGCAGGGAAGAAATGAAGTTAGGAAAATGTGTAGCTTTCAAATGCATAAACCCAAACCCTCTAGTTTTTAAGAGCCAATAGTTACTTATAACTGAATGCTTTATGGGTTGAAGATGTATACAGATGAGAGTCGCTGATCAGCCAGGCCTGCAGGGTAATGGTTCAACTGCAGGAGCTGGCACAAGTTGGGGTGTGAAAGCAGCCAAAAATGTAGGATTGGCTGTCACCTTCTTCCTCTTGTTAGAAGGCATTGGCTGGAAGACAGATTCTCTGGAGCAAAGGTCTAGCAGCTTAGGTCTACTGTACAAGAAGCACTTGAAAAGTAATTTTGCAATGTAAATTTAGGAGATTATGAGGTTTCTGCATGCAGAAGGAAATCATGTTGATTGGATGGAACAGCTGACTCTGGGGCTCCGCTGTTTGTTTTCTGATCCTGTTGATGAACTTAATGTCAGTCATGGTAAACTGCTCCAACCTCTTCCCTGCCTCTCCCTCATTACATCCCATATATATACACTGAGTAAAAACTTTAAAATCTAAGCTATGATTGTGGCACCTCTTAATGTGATATCTCATAATGTTTGGAATGCAGTATTCGAATTAAGAGTTCTGTACTTACAAGAAAGCAGCAGTGGGGGGGGAACAACTCTCTGTAGGGCAAACAAGTTTGTGGACAAGGTTGTCTTGTGTTCTAGAAAAATGTACAGCATTACTTAAAGGAATTGAGAT
The DNA here is from genome assembly GCA_013396915.1 of Stercorarius parasiticus. Taxonomy (NCBI): domain Eukaryota; kingdom Metazoa; phylum Chordata; class Aves; order Charadriiformes; family Stercorariidae; genus Stercorarius; species Stercorarius parasiticus. Next base: position 251,814 of record VWZL01001851.1, read on the forward strand.
GTATAACTGCCTGAGAAGGTATTGAGAAATTTTATAAGATAAAATTATTGGACGGGTGCCTGGCCTAAAACACTTGGAAGTTTTAAGTAGCTTAAGAGTGCAGAGGAGAAACTACATCTTGTGTCTTCTTTCTGTTCTATTGCCAAAACATAGAAGCTTTCATGCATGAGTTACATAAAACATCATTTCAGATTCCTGTTTATTACAGGGATTAGAAATTTCTTATGAAAGGGAAGATCTTTGTGTGATTTCACTTGAATTTAAGGTTTAAGGAACAAAAATAATGCTAAATATCCCAAGACTCGCAGATGTTAGTCTACAGCATATGACAGCCTTTCTCCAAAAATCAGTCAATGTGGTATTTCTATCAATTTCCATGATTTAATCAGTCTGACATGGATCTTTAGATTGAACTTGCAGTGGCACCAAGCTGTTGAGACCTCTCAGTTCTTTTTTGGCATGTATAGGGCGTTTTAAGAAAAAAAGAATAGTCAAAAAATAAATCAGAAGAATTGAACTTGGGGTGGTGGTAGTGGATGACTTCGAGAAAGGGTTTGATTATTTTTTAAATTTTTTTACACTTTTTTTTATTTTTTAATTAGCCTTAGGTCTTATAACAGGTGTTTTCTACTCTAAGCCAGCAGTCTGTAACTTCCGTGTTTGGAATCAGTGCTAACAATCTCTTGCAGAAAGCCAGCCTTGCAGTAACTTGTATGAGCAGGTCTTAGGAGGTTGGACAAGGACACCACGCACAGAGTGAGGTTTTCTTCTTGTTTATGCAGAGACTAAAAACTGCTCTGGTCTCAGTTTGTGATTGGCATGGTTCCAGTGACTAAAGATTTGTTATCATAGTGAAATGTGATACAATTTGAGCTGTATGGATGATACACATTAAAAGGGGGGCGGGGGAGGGGGAACCCCAGCTGATTATTACTATTTTTTTCAACTACTTATCCGGAGAGATCAGGGGCCAGTTTTTCACATACTCAGATATGCCTTAGCTGAAGTGTTATGTTTTTGGCTTTGCAGAGGAACCTATTGGGTCTCAGCTGCACTACTCGGGACTAGGGAAGCTTTTTATCATAACCTAGGGTGGGAGCAAAACCAGCTAATATGATGCCATGTAAATCTGAATACAGGATGAGTGCAAGTGGATCATAACTCCTATAGGAAGAGCTGGGAGGAGAATGTGCTCCAGTTGAGCTAGAAATAGTATGTTAAACTTAGCAAAGCACAGCTTTGTGAACTGTGGAACCATGATATCTATCAGGAAAAAAGAATGGTTAAGAGCTGCCAGGGTAGGTGGAAAAAAAAGTGAGTGTGCAAACTTAGCTGCAGAAACAGCTCTACAGGATGATGGTATCTGGGAAGTTTAGTAGCAGTTACAGCTTGCTGTGAGCTCCCACAGTCTGTGTGGATGCTCAGCCCTTGCAAACTGTTGTTCAGTTGGGGAGGACTGAAGTTCTGTTTCCACTAGCTTTATTAATTTGAATACTGTGAGATACCAATGAACCCTGCAGCTTGTTTTGTAAATGCTGTCCAATTATTTCTTATAGATTTTTAAATGAATCTAATAACAACATAATACTTCTTCCCTTAGCCTTCTTTAAACGTAAAGACAAAGACATGGAAAGATACCATTCCTGCAACAGCTTTCTTACAGACTTGATTGATCTGAGGCAAGGAACTTGCCCAATTTGCAAGAAAAATCCTTGACAATTCCAGTTCACAACTGTTCAGGTTTTGTGGTTGCAAGATAGCTTCTGTGCACGTGCCATTTGGTCAGCACCCAGGGCGTTGGATTAACACTGCGGATGCTGACTGCTCTATCAAATGGTGTGAAAAGTTCCACATGGTAGTCAAAACAGATACCCATACCTGTTCATAAGCTGAAGGAGTACTGTTATAGGTCCTCAACAATTTTAGGGTTGTTATGTTTGTTGGTAGCTCTGTAGTAAGCACTTTTTACTTCTGCCTAATTGTAAAACTGTCATTTGCTAAATATAAATAAAGTTACAGATGGCAGGTTGTTTGAGATGCCGTTATATCAACCTTATGGAATACAAGCACAATGAGAATCATGGAGAAGATAAATACGGCAGCCAAACATAACCATATGCAGAAGGTTGTTTGGCACTGGGGTTGCTGGGGGGGATAATCATTAACCTGGCTGCAGCAGCCTTCCACATCTGTAAGAGATGTTCTTATCTTTAGAGATGAAGTTTCCCTTTGAGTAGCGCCAATGTCAATATCTTGTTTTAATCTCCTGGTTAAACTCTGTGGCCAAGAGAGCAAGCGCAATGACTCGCTGCATGATCTTAGTGCTCATTAGGTCAATACGATATCAGCATCCTGTCTGTCAGGTGGTAGTGTCGGACTGCAAGGCCCTAAGGCAGAAACACACATACCTTGTGTGTTGGCTTGTGATGGTAGCTGCCGAATAAAGAGACACAGCCAAAAACTACATCTGCTTCTCTTCCGTCTCTCGGCAGGTTTGTCACTAGGGATGCTTCTGGGGCTTACGTTAAATTCAAGCTCTTTATTTCTTTGGCTTCGTTAAATCCACGGTGCTTCTACCCTGAGGCACTAAGAGACTCGACTCTAGATGCATCTGAGTTCTGCCCCTGCCTCCTCTTTTATTCCTCTGAGTTTTTTTGAAGAGATTTTTGTCTTGGACAGTTGGGATTGCTTTCTAAGTTAGTAGTCCTCTGCTTTTTTTTTTGAGATCTGGAACCATGGCCTATAAAAGAGGCAAAACAGTATTTGAAATTATTGCTTAAGGATGCAGTTTGGTTTGGATAAAGCAGTGAGGTTCATGTTACTGCATGACTTCTAGTTCCACATACACAAGATGGTTACGTAGAAATGATTTTGCATTAATTCCATGTGTTCTGGGCCTCCATGGGATCACATTCCTGGCATAATCATACACTCTTAATGATAAAATGTTGCGAGTAAAAGTTACGTTTATATCTTGTAAACTAAACTGTATTACAGCCTATGGCGCCCGTAGATACCCTGACTTTCCTTCCCAAAGCAGGGGTTGGTAACAGAGGAAAGGGAAATGACTGAAATGGTTCACTGCTTCTTGACCTCAAGGTAACTAGTCAGAACGAAATAGCAGTTCTGACTACATCCAGCACTGTAAAGGAGCTAGACTTTGAAAACGTAGTACCTGACCCTTCAGTGAGGAGTGTTGTGTGTTTTGCAGGGAAAGAGCATCCTGTTCAGCAGTTTGTTACAGGATTCCCATTTGGGGGGATTCTGAGGAAATAAACTCTTAAGCCTATTGCTTTTAGCTCTGAGTAGCATAGGAGAAGCTTTTATGAGTGATACCCATTTTTGTTACAAATGGAAGACAAAATCCTACAGAAAGAGGCGTTGTATCAATTTGAGAACACGATCCCTAGGTCTTGAACTGGAGCACACAAATTCCTCTGACACATTCCCAGCCTCCTCCCATCTCACTGCTGCAACATGTTGCATTTTGCAGCTTTCTGACAGCTTCCTCAAGGGTTTTCCTCCAGGGCTTGTGATGACTGCTGCCTTTCTGATCTCCTGGAAGGGAAAAGGAGCCTTTGAAGACTTGTAGTGGGAAGACAGGCGTGGAGAGCAAAGCGCACTGTTTGGTAGGAGTGGAATAGGGTCCAAAAGTTCAATGGCTTGCCCTCATGGGATGATTCTTTTGCTCTGTTTGGTTGGTGACTTGCCAAAGATGGTGTCCTAGAAATGCACTAATGATAAGTAAACCAGCATGGTGAGCTCGTGAGTTTAGCCCAAGTTGTTTGTGTGGTTTTTTTTTTCCCTTTAAGTCTTCTGTCCCTGGAGTTCAGGCAATCTTTCTTTAAATAAACAAAACACAACTTCTAGCCCTTGTGAAGAGAGTTTGTGGATGTGATCCAAGTCTGCGCTGGCAGAAGGTGAACACCACGGATGTGTGATGGGCTGCCTCACTCTGTCCACTGCTCTGCTGTGAATCAGGGCTGCAAGCAGCAGTGAATTTTTCTTCAGAGATATCTGGATCTCTGAAGATCTCTGGCTGTCTCTGTCTATCTGTTTATGACAGCCATTGATGCAAACTTCTTGTGTTCTCTTGGATATAATGTCAATACTTGTGATTACGTGCTTTGTTTCTTGGGGTTTTTTTTGTTTGTGGGTTTTTGTGGTTTTTTTTTTTACTTTAAAGGAATGTGGTAAGTGTTCTTGGTCCTGTCTGTGTCCCGCTCTCCCCCCCGCCGCCCCGCCTCCAAATTGTTCTGTTGACTTAAAGGACAACTTAAAATGCAGCTGTTTTAAAATGTATCGTTTGAGTGACACTTGATTCTGTGTTTCAGGGTGTGAGTTGTCATATAGGAAGGGAATATATTTTCATGGCCGCCTTGTTCAAGAGACCTGTAAAACAGGTTTGACTTGAAGTGACCATTTGAACTTCACAAAGTAGTTCAATCACACTGAAAAACTTGTTTCTCTTAATTAAAAATGCATACATAACCTACTTCCCTGATCCCCAATATTACAGCTTGTTCTTCCTTGTCTCTTTTTTAGGGGATGTTTTGTTTGTTCTTAAACACTGGATATGCTGGGTCAATGAACTGTTATTCCAGGAAGCAGAGCTGAGAGGACAAGCTGAGAAGACATCATTATGATGGCAAGCAGGAATGCAACACTTTCCCAAAAATCTCTCATCTAGGGAAGCATGCGCATACTCTACTGCAAGAAAGCAACATTTGGGGCTCTTTAAGCCATTGACTGTGACCTGGTCCAGCTTTCTCAGTCCCTGCTGAAAAAGACTTTTCTTCCATACCTTTAAAGCAGACTACAAGACTATCCTCAGCAGGATTTAAGATCTTCCTGGACACTTTAGTGGCCCCTACACACACAGCAAGATGATTGACCTAAGCTTCCTAACAGAGGAGGAACAAGAGGCAATAATGAAGGTGCTGCAACGGGATGCAGAGCTTAAAAGAGCTGAAGAAGAGAGAGTCAGGTAACGGATCTGTCACCCTGGCTTGTCCTGGAAAGACCTACACAGTTCATATTCCGAGTTATTCAGATCATAGGAATAGATAAAACCAGTTGTTGCTGGGGGGCCCATATTCCATGATATATGTGGTTTGGAGATTTTTACTCTGGACTGAATTTAGTACAGTCTGTGGATAAAATGCCTCCACCACACAAATGATTCATTACTGGACAAAAGACTAACTGTTGATGTGGACCCTTACAATTCCCTAAGGGCCAAGCACACTTGGTACACATCTGACTTGACACGCATCTGGCTCGGTTGCCTCAGAAAAGGATTCAGTTTGCAAGTATCAAAACCTCTGCAAACTGAACTAATGCATAATAAGTGGGGGGGATTTGTTTCAAAAAAAAGTCACTAGTTCCCCAAGCACACAAAAAATGCAGCCAGCAATATGCCTGAGTGATGAAGTTATACCTCAAATACGTAGAGCACTGGAGCTGCAGTCCAGAGGAGGTGCCGTCACTATGCTTCATTGCCAAAAGAAGTCCTTGCAATCTCTGACTAAAACAGAAAATTGCTCCCTGTTTTCCTTGTGGTATCGCAGACAGAGCAATGTGGTGTTATTCTGGAGTGTTTTATGTACTGTGAGGCTTTCCTAGAGCTACTATTAGGGTAACTGCCATGAATAGAGATGTATGCATAGAAAGCAGAATTGCCCAGATGACTTGACTTTGAGAAAGCCATCTACACAGGTACAAATAGAAGATGAATAGCGGTTTCAGCTAACACAGCTACCTGCTCAAGAATGAGGATTTTAATACTCAGGCTTTTTTTTTTTCTTCAGTGTGAAGGAAAGTATCCATTACAGGTACACAAAATGACAAGTGGCTGAATAATGAAAAAAGGATCCTCAAATCCTGGAAGGTCCAAGTGCTGTAACACAAATAAATGTGTACAGGTCTCTGAGGCAGGATTTTCTCTCATTGTTCAGTAATCTTCTCTAGGATTCTTTCTTATTGTGGTGTTCCTCATGAAGACATGTATTTCCTATTTAAATGTTTTGAAATTATTCCAATCATGATGCACTTGTGATGCTTCTGTTCTGCTGAGAAATATTTTTTTGACAAATGCCCTCTGTGTAGAGATACCCTACCAGGTCTGAAAGTGCTCAGGGAAAGTAATCGTAGATGTGAGTTTGAATACAGTATCTGGGGAAAGGAACCCTTCCTGGAATGGAAAATCAAAAAAACCCATTCTCAGTTGTGGTCTGAAAGGCCTGTCAGCAAGTATTTTTGTCTGTATAACTTCACTTTTGCCATTTGTAATTCAAGTTCAAGAGGGTGTGGTGGAAAATGCAAGGGACTGCAGGTTGTAGCAGCCTGTAATCAGCATGTTTGTTTCCACAATAAAATGTCTCTTCTGGTTTCTGAACATTATAACTTCTCAGAAGCTGGACGCTTACATCTGAAACTGATTTTTCTGCATCCATGTGGCACATGGAGCTTGCTTTTTATATATTATATATTAAAACACAACCTGAATTAGATCTCCAGCCAAGGAGATACAATATTTTAGTTTGAATTCTACAGCCTTCCACACCTGGAAAATTCCAAGAGCTGGGACCAAATATCATACAAACATCAGAGCATGACAAAGTGTTGTTTGTATGTGTATATAATGGGAGTCTTCTAATGTGATATTTTTCCCTCTAGTGGAAATTCTGAGGTTTGAAGGGTGTTCTAATAACCTGGGCTGTGTTCCTGGAGCGCGGACAAACTGGTAACATGACAAAATCCTCTTTGAGCAACTTCCTAGTGGAATTTTACAGATCACCTGATGGGAGTCCCTTCTCTGCTAACAGCTTCTAATATTGCTTATTTGTAGTAAAACTGTGTGGATTAGACTGGCCAAAGCAGGCAGTATGCTTTAATTCTTGCCTTGTTGGGTGCTGTAATAAGTGTTTGCCCCATCCTGTGGCTCCTCTTGTGTTGGTCTGAATCAGGCTGATAATTTTAGGAATGGCATTCTTTTGGGAACAGTATGCCTGCTTCCTCTTTGACCTCTGCTGAGGCCTGCCCCAAAGGAAAGGGGATGTTGACGTTTTCTTCTCATGGGCAAAAGGGCAATGAATAAATATCAGATGACAAGAGGGTGTAATGCAAGGAAATCAAAAAACATTGCATCCTTTTTTATTCCTAGGGCAAGAAGATGCCTTTCTCTGCTTCATTACTCCAGAAGCTGCTGCCAGCCCCTGAATGGCAGTGTTGCTGAGGAGGGGAAAATATGGTATAAAACGGAAGAGCTGAGTGACAGCTTGTCAAGACTAGAAGCTGTTTCTCATCATATTGCTGACTTACTTATTTTGTTGTTGTTGTCTTTATTCCTGTCCAGGAATCTCTGATATACCCTGCTCTGGCTGTGTTTCAGGTATTGAACGAATGAGTGGGCTAAGCACATAATTGAATTTACTGGCAGTAACTTCAGCATAGCCCTTAACCCTTTTTACAGTTGTGTAGTTCAGAATTAACACAGTTTCGGGCCCTTTCTGGAGACAGTAACATGGAACAGAAATATATCTGCAGTTCTGCATTGTGGTTGGGTGACTCTTGTGTGGTGGAGTGACTGGCCCCCGGCACCAGCGTGTCTGAGGCAGAAAGCTGTTGTGGTCACCTTTGTGACAGGGTTCCCTGTTGTGGCTCTCGGCCCTTCCCAGCAGAACCTCCTGGCAATGCTCTTGTGGGCTCTGCTGGGGATTGTTTGCTCATTGGGTAAACTGAAGGAGGTTAGTGATAGGGAAATTCTGATGTGGAGTTGTTTGTGTGCTGGGTGGTGACTGCTGTGTGCCAGACCTTTAATACATACTGCGGCATTGCAAAAGAAGAGAAAGCTTCAGGGGTCTGATGCTGCTGGGTGCTACATATATTTCACCTTTCTCATCATGCTCAGTGGGAGTATGTGGCTGCTAAAACCCTAGCGTAAATGTTTTGTTTTTTTTTTATTCTGGTCAGCTTTAACAGATATCCTCTTTGGTCACTTTTCAAGGCAGTTTTCATTATATTGTAGACTGTCAGAAGGAAGGCGCTTTTTGTGTTGTTTTTTGTTTCGTAGGATGAGATATGTTTCAGGTGTTGGGGTGAGTTGAATATTGGCACTGGGGGAACCGGACTTACCACTGCAGTGTAAAAATGTCGTTCAATGACTGTCACCAGAATACGTTCTTAAAGTCTTCATAAAATACTTTTCTGTTAGATGTAACAGTTTTGAGGGTGCGTTTAACAGAGGCAAGGTTCTTGGTGGAGATGGTTTTGAATGTGGGTGTCAGTTCAAATTTAAAGGGCTGATTGAAGATAGAAGAGTTTAGAGATGCTGTCTTAGAAGTGCTGTTAAAGCTAACCTTCTTGTTTCTGAAAAGAATTACTAATTTTTTCTACTCTGCTTCCAGGGTATTTCTTCCAAATGTTCTAGAAATTTTCAAAACGTGTCCTCAGTATCCACTCAAATGATTGTGGCAGCTTGGTAGTGTCTGCACAGTTTAATAACTAGGCACCAATTATAGTTTCATAATTTTGAAGTATCACACTTTCTCATTGCCATACAATACCTAGGGACTCTTTCTAAAGCTAAATCTCCACAAAAATATTCATTTTACCTGATCTCCACCCCTTTTTCTTATAAACTCCTTAATATATTATCATTTGCACTGTTTCGTAATAAAAGTTTGGGCATCTGTAAAAGAATGGAAAAATAACCTGTGGAATAGGTGTGGCTTACAGGAAAGGCAAGAGCACAGTATCTTTGTATGTGCTCTAAATTCTGTCCTGACCAGTAAATGGAATGGCACTTTTTGTGTCTAATTGAGGTCTCTTAGGCTGGCCATCATCCCTTCTGAACCACGCTGAAGTTTTTTAAAAGCTTGCTTGGGCTCTGGGTCAGGGATACCACAAATAACAATAACTTTCCTTAAATTTAGAGCTAAGGATGTGTTAGATCTCCTACACCTTATCCTCTAGCAACGTGATTCTCAGGTTCTTCTCAGGGTACTGATGTTATCCTTAAGCCTCGGTAGATTGAAATTAGTCTAGTAATTATCAAGCATTACTAATAAGAAAATAAAACTCACAATTCTTTTTGTACTGATTTTAAAAACACATTAAAAAAAACTTAAACTCTCTCTGTGGCGTATTTCATTCTTGAATTTTTAGGTCATACATTTGTGTCAACAAGGACCTTGCTTACAATGTGAGCAAAGCTTTTTAATCTCAAAATAACTCTACCCATAGTGACAAAAAAATCTCAGTAGGTTGATTTATTGTAAGACACTAAGAATTGGGTGGCTTGAACGCTTTTGCTGAAAATTCAAACTGAGAGATCCTAGTATCTGCTCTTGTCAAACAGAGAAGCTGCTTTCACACACTGTTCAGACATATAGGAGAAAAAGGAATTAATTGTTATTAATTGAAACTCATGCTATTTTTATAACTAGTTCTGAAATCATATACCTGGTCATACCAGGGACTTCTAATTAACTTTTAATGGGTTTGCTCGTTAGCACATATAATGTGTGGATGGTCAAAGTGTATGCGTGACAGCGTGTGCTTGGAGATTGCCTTCAGCCAAATCAGGGATGTCCTGTAAGTTTTTTCCTTGTGCCCTTTGATTTCTTTCTAGCTGGGCCGCTCAGCTGAAGGAGAAAGAGCTCCATCACACTGAATGACCTGGAGTACTCCCCCAAAGGAGCTTGAGGATAAGACTAGACTTGCCTGCTGCCTCTACTTTCCTTCCTTCCTTTGCTTGGCTTTGTGTAGTGGTTGCATGAGATGAAAGCAGTTCAGAGGCATTTCCCATTGCCAAAGACGAGAGGGGATCCAGCATGTCAATTCAGCAACAACCTTTTTTCAAATAAATGAAACTTGGTCTATATTTTTTCCTTTTTTTAGCTTTAGCAGTTTAAAAATTTATATTTTTTTTTAAATGCTTGGTTTAATGTGTTAATGGGGCAGGATTTCTGAGATGTTTGTCAAAAATCAAATTATCAAGTGTCACTCTCAGTTGCTGATTTCTCAGGTATGTAAGTACCTAAATACACGCAGATGAGAACGTTCCTCCTAGGGTTGTGAGATGCATCTGTCTGGGTGGAAAAGGATAAGCTCATGTCTTCTGGATTAATTCCCCATTGTGGACATTGCTTAGAACCAAATGTGACTTTCCAAATACGGTGACTGTTCAGGAAATAGAGAAATATTATTCTCTAGCAAACTGTGCGTGCCATTATCTATCCTTTTTAACAAAGCCAACTGACATAAGAAAGACTGGGTTTCATGATGCGGCTCGTTGTTGTTCTCCAGAGATATATTTAAAAAAAACAAAGATCCCAACAACAAAAAAAAGAAACACCTAAAAACCTGTTCTGAGCGAACTCCTTTTTTGCCTGAGTCTCCATTTGTCACTTCAAAGAGGATAAAAGTAAGGGGGGATATATCCTCCAGAGAGCTTTTCTGCCAGGTTCATCAGACCAAAGTAACCTTGGTCTCAGCCCACCTTGTGAAGAGCCGGTAAGAAAAGTAGGACTGTTTTATTCTTAACTGGGTGAGATAACTGGGTTTAAGGAAGAGACCCTACTTAACTGGTCTTGGTAACAAACATGGCATTGGACTATACTGGGCTGATACCTTTTCTTCCCAGTGTCGATGTCTGACTTGTCTATTAGTAGCAGATGGATTATTTGACTGGATGATGCTTGTTTGGAACAGCTAGTGAAGCAGGGTGGATGGAGCTTATTTTGTATGGTAGAAGAGTGTGCTTACGGGAAAAAGGAGATAATAGCAAGGCTTTTTAATCTCTAAATTGAGTACTCCATAAGTATTGTTTTCCCTACAGTGCTAAAACTATCTTGGTAAGATCTCTCTATTACGTGTTTGTGCCTAGGACTGTGCTGTATTATCGAGTGCCAAACTGAAGCCTTTGTCATCAGAGTAGATTAGTCCTGATTTGTAGCTCTCCTGAAATCCTGAAGTGCAACCTATTCTTTAGCACAGCTTCCATTTTTTGGAGATGCCTTTGCTGGTAGTGTGAAGAAAGCTATGAGGCAGGCTCTTCTGCTCACTTAGTTGCTTGCGTGTGTCCTGTAAGTTGTCTCTTGATCAGGGCTTGTTTTATGCTTTATATGCCTACTTTTAAAGCCTATAAAGTACTGGGAACACTGTGTTGAGCAGAACCTGTGAGCAAATTCACATACTTTCTAGCAACCTCTCCTCCTGCTCTGCAGGCTGGCTCTAATACCAAAGGTGTGTTGTCACAGGATAGCTGTTCCTTCCTTCTGAAGGTTTCGTTGTTTGTTTGTTTTTTTTCCATGGCAGGCTTACTTGGGTTGTGTATAAAGAGGGAGGTGAGACCATTGGGAAGCCTCTATGCAAATCCTTTAAAACAAGCAGACAAACTAAGCTGTTGAAGGCTGTTCTAGAAATGAGACAAGTGGAAGCTGATAGAAACTGTGAAGGCTGACAGACCTTGAAAGACTCCTACCCCCTGTACCGTGTAACTGCAACAGCATTGCTACGGATTTTCTGAATGGAATAAAGTTAAGCTTCCATATAGTAAGAAATGCCTAAACAAATTTACGTATTCTATGTGTCTGCCTAGGGAGTATCTAATTACATGATTTATAACATATTACTTATAAAACGAAGCTTACTTCAAACTTGATAGTGCAACTACTAATAGGAGAATAAGTCTGAGTGCTAACTGCAGGTGACGTAGTTGAAAAGCATGTAAAACCAGAGGACTCTGTCTTCAGTTCAGAATGTATATATGATTGAAATGAAATACGGGGACAACATGCCAGTCTGATGCCCCACACGTGTCCATCTTCTAGGAAAGAAATGATATGTAGCAGGGTTAATCTGGTCAGTGTGTTTCACAGACACTTGCTCAGCACAGAAGTTGGGATCATAGTTTTGGTTCCAGATTCTGGTGGAGACCTACTTCAATGGGCAACAGAGCTGCCTGCTTTCACTTCTTCCTCTCCAAAATCAACTGACTTGTCTCCAAAATCAATTGACCTATGAGCATGTAACTCTTTCATTCCAGTGCTCCAGGCCTGGATGTATCTGTCTGCCCTTCTGACTTCAGAATAAATGTCAGTTTGTCTTGTTAGTCATCAAGACTTGTACTGACTACAGCCTAGTTAGTTCTCCAAGGATCCAAAGGCAAGATGCTAGCCAAGATTAACTTATCAGGATATTGTTAATAGACCTAACATGCCCAGACTTCTGAACAGGCATAAAATGCAAGAACGTGCCGGACCACAAATGGAACGAGACTGCCTTTTCCTCCGATCTCCATCTACTTCTACTTACTGAAAACCTTGCTATCCAAAGAGACCCCAAAGGCAAGAATTAAAGAGGTGTTGCTGATGAGGTATCATGATGACAAGGATGGGGAAAGGTTGCCTAAACCCTTTGGTTTGGTTTAATTTTCCTAGTATAGCCCTCAACCAGTTTAAAATTATATTGCCTTATTGCTTAAACCATATGTGTACAGCTGCCACGCAAAAGGAATAATCCATATTCCCAACTCAGGACTGCCCATTATAAATGTTTTGGGTGTAGTTCTCTAACAAATGCCAGAACAGAATTTTTTTTTTTCCTACACCTTATCTAGGTATATGCAGACTAAAGAGACATGCTCATGCAACCTGGAATGTTTAAACAGTTACTCCTTTTGCCTTGTAAACCTTTTATGGCTGTTTCCCACTCTCAAAGAAGAAAAAAATAATCTAATCGGCTAGTCTGACACTTATAATGCCTGGTCTAGTCTCCGTTTACTCCTGTTCTTTCATGAGTGATACTACAAAAAGTTTCTTGGCTGTGTTTAGTAGGTGATGCGGAACCTAAATCCTTTTGTCGTCTTTTTGTTGTTTTGTAGTTTGTTGTTCTGCTTGCAGCAAATAGAATTGAGGATAAAATCCTCAAAAGTCTCTCTCTCCTTCCACCTTCTCCACTCATTTGGTATTTCTTTTCATCTGCAATTTTCTAGGTAAGGTAGTGGTATCAGGCTTTAAAAAAACCTTTATTTTGCCACAAGTCCCTGGGGTGCTTTTTTCGTATGTTCATAATAGGGGGTGTGAGACACTAATGAATCTTTCTCTTTGAGCCATAGACCCTGATTTAAATGCTTCTTAGTTTGTCACAAGAAGGCCCAGAATGTGCTGGCACCACACCGACTCTCCTGTCTGAAAAGCTCAGTTTAAGCTGTCGATTGAGGAACATAGCAATAAAAGAAGTTATTAAAATGTCAGTTGTCATATCTTGCAAATCCTGTGGTGGTTTGTAATTTGAAGTCTAGATAAAGGGGGTGCAGGGGAAGGAATTAAGGGACACTGAGGAGGTGTAGCTGAACAGTTTTAGATGCAGGGATGTAGACACTGTTGTTTCAAAAAAAGAAACAGAAGTCGTTATCACTTCACCCTAACATGCAATGAGCTATTACAGTAGCCTACAAAGCTTAAGATAAACCATTCTGGATTTGCTGATAGGAAGGTTGACAGGGACTGATTACATCAGAGCAGATTTCCTGCCTTACATGTGATTTAGCCCACTATCAGATGTTCCGGAGGTGGAGAGAAACACCCAATTAATACATGTGTAGATTTTCTGTTTGCCTGCAGAGTGCTAGACAGTTGTTTTGTATGCGCAATCCATGTAATTCTGCTTTTACTTAATGCCCTAGTGGGATGAAAAATTTGTCATCTTGCCATCAAAAACGTTTCACCTAGGCATGGAGGAAAAAATCATATTAAGTAATGTTGGCTTATTAAAATAGGACTTTAAAGTGAATTCCTTTTAACTATGTACCTTCATTTTCGTGAGTTTAATCTTCCTATAAAAGAAACAGGCACTATCTCTATTATAACTTTAGGCTGTTTCACTCTGAAAACTGCAATTTAGGCTAACTGGCATTTTAACAGACCACTGAGGGACTGCGGAATACATGCTTACATCATATGTGAAGCTGTTATTGCATTCTCTCCTAATTGCAAACTTGGCAACTGAGCCTGCAATCTGAATCTTATTCTGGATGCCTGCTAGTTCTTTGGTCACCAAGAGGAAAATAACGTAATGACAACTTAGGCTTTTTGTTGACTGGGGAGCTGCTGTAGAATCAACTCTTGGCTTCTGATACCGTTGTGGTGTGCTGGGAGATGTACATAGCAGTGGAAAGCCATGGCTGTAGTCTGATTTCCCCACAGTACCTTTTAAGGTAAGGTGTAACCTAAGTCTCTAATGCCTAGCAATCAAACAGGCCTACACGGTGCAAGCAGTTTGATGTTACTGCTAAGGCCTTGACAATTCATGTAGCATTGTAAAAATTCCCATTTGCAACATCAGTAGCTGGTTTTGCATGTGTTGGTGAATGTAGACATCTTAAAAGCCTTTTTTCCTACTAAGACTTAGAACCAATTGTCGTTCTGATAACGGAAATCTGCTGCTTTATTTGTGGCTGGGGAGTGCCTGGGAATAGGTCTAATATTTATGTTGCTTTTAGTTCCTCAAAAAATGGGACTGAGAGGCTAAATACTTCTCTTGAAGAGAGTAAGCCAAGCTAACAAAGGTCAAGTGCTACCAAGGTGAGAAGGGAAGGCAAAAGAATTGGTTTGTAAGTCAGCTGCTGTGAGCTTCTGTCACTTCTTACCATACAAGCCCTGTCAGCCACATGGGTCATTTGTGAAGGAAGTACTGGGGAAATTGAGGGCATGTTCATACCTTTGTTGGTAAGCATAATTATCTCCCAAAATCTAGAAGGCCTGTTAAGCTGGTGGAGTTAAGGTATAATAACTTCCATAGGCAGCAAGCAGGTACCTGACATTCACTTTCAGCCAAAATGATGGCTGTGTTGGCCATGGGTGACATTTATTAAGAGTCTAGAGCTATGAAAAATCCATGCTTCTGTCTCTGTCCTGCTCATGTTTGGTTGCTCGGTTGCAGATCTGAGTCCAACAAGCAGGTAAGTGGGCTTGACACAGCTGAGAGGCCTGGGATCCCATCCACTTCTACATTGATTTACCAGTCTGAGCTGACTGGTAAAGGTCTGCCACACCGTACTTTCAGTGGTTGAATACAAAGGAGAAAGGAGTGAGCAGTGTCTGGGGTAAAAGGGTTGAATCAAACAGGGTGAGGGCGCTGAATACTTGTGCTGTGACTCAGTACCTTCCTGCTAGAGAACCTCCCTTGGCATGTGTTGTCACACTGCCCTGAAGCACTAGCTGGGGTCGGAGCTCTTCTGCCCTGCAGGCTGTACAAACAGATTAAAAGCCAGTCCCTAGCCCTAAGGAGCATTTGTTCTGAGAAGGCAAATAATACATGGGAAAGAAGGTGAAAGGGAGAAGCAATCATCTGTGTAAAAAGTTCTTGCGTGCCATGTTTTCACTATTCTCGCTGGCTGTGTTCATAAACTGGCTGAGCAATGAGGAATTGGCTCATACCTGAGTAATATATTTGCTTGAGGACAGAGGGAAGCTACTACTGTGTTCATGCTCCAACTTGGAAGACTTGCGGCACATGAGAAGGGTGTATTTTGGCTCTTTTCTCTAAGAGCACAGTTATAAGCAAGAGGGATGGCCAAATTTTAAATGGCCCAGTAATGCTATGGACTGTTAAATCTTGGCATTAAAAATGCTAATGGTGACCTCAACTCCTGGCAGGCTCAACTGTGTGTGGCTGATCTGGGACAGAGGAGCTGTTTACACACCTAGGAGGGACTGACTGTTGACAGTACTTTCAAAAAGAAGTTTAGGTATTCAAGTTCTAATGTAGCTGATGCATTCAAATGAGCCTTTTCATTTCTGGCCGTACAAGGATGAAGGAGAAGTTGAGTGATAGGTGAGAATGGCCTATCTTAGTGTGGTGGTTGGGACTGGCTCAGTGTCCTTTCTCCTCTGCAGACAACTGTCTGTACTTGACAGTCAAATCTGCAACCTATAATAAAAGGTCTGTCATCATAGCTACTTGATTGCACTAGAAGTTCCTTCTCCTAAACTCATGAGCAATATAAAACTGGCATGAACTTCCCTGGGGTTGAAGTAGATGACCTTTAAAGGTCTCTTCCACCCCAAGCCATTCTATGATTGGAGGGATCTATCTGTGGAAGATAGCTCTGTCCCACAGCAAAGTGGATTGCATTTAGCCTTGAAGTGTCTGAGTAACTTGATTTGTTTTGATTTCTCCCTTGGGCTCTGTTATTAGCTTGTTTGCTGAAGGAAAGGACATAAACGGAGAAGGCAGATGAAACCTGACTTGATCTTTTTGATTAAGCACTCTCTAAATCTGTGTAGTAACTTTCCTGGTCTGCAGGTTAGTCTCCAGGCTATGTATAAGCATATGCCTAATGTGTTATATGCCTAACGAGGAAAGAAAACAACCTTTCAAATTGCACACAGCAACTCCTTATTCTGTTAAAGTATGCTTCATAAAAGCAGGGTGACCCTGAAGCCTGAAATAAAATGATTAAAAAATTGCTTCATAGTATTTAAAATGGCTGCAGATCCTGTGATGCATACATGTAGATTAAAAAACTGCACAAACTTATTTTGTTGTTTCTTCCATTTGATGCTGCCTTCCTTTGTAACTTGTATTCATATAAGGATTTTTGTGTAACCTATGGAAAAAACATCACTATCTTTCCAGTGCACTTTTGGAGTGTGCGTGTAATAAATATATGTGAATGTAGTGTGCCATATGAACAGCCTGAAAAGGCATCTTTTGAGCCCCAAAACAGACAGAGACTTAATTCTGGTACAGATTCCTTATACTGCCCTGCTAGCTTATCTCGATTTTAACCTTGCAAAACTGACCTTTGGAGGCAAGAAGTCAAGGTTTGCAGTTTCTGGGGACTTCTCCAGGGCTGTCTCTGCTTGAGAGTTTAAGAGTTTATCATAGCAAAGTATTTTTTTTTTTTTAAGAGTTACTTCAACTGATGCTCTGCAGGTAACAGGGCTGATGATCTTCGCTCTCCAGCTCATTGTTGTCCTTCGTAATTAAATAAGGAGAGTAACAGGTTGGAAGATGGACATAACATGCTGAGACAGGGTTAAAAAAAAAAACCCAACACAATTCCCCCAAAAAAGCCCCAAAAATCCATATTTTACTCTGTTCAAACAGGTAAGTAGATTGTACGTATCTCATCTATTCAATTTATTTTTTTTTTCCTCTCCCCAGGCATTTACCAGAAAAAGTCAAAGATGATGTTCAGCTAAAGAATATGAGTGGGCAATGGTTTTATGAAGCGAAGTCAAAGAGGCACAGAGATAAGATACATGGAGCAGACATTATTAGAGCTTCCATGCGCCGGAAGCCTGCCACTCTTGGTAAGCATTTGGTTTATATTTTGTTTTGGAAAGGCTGGCTCTTACTTAGCTAATGTCAGACAGTATTGTCTGTGAAATACAAGAAGACTATTGCTATCTCTGCAAGCAAAAAATGATGCAAAAGAGAGATTTCCATGTAGTCTAGAGTGTAAACTTTCCAGTGCTATGTATTAAAGAGAGAATTCTGTGTGATGACTAACAGGAGGGACCAGCTTGCAAAGCAATAAAAGCCCTTTGCACTCCTGGACTGCATTCCCATGTCCATTTTTGAGGCCCTGTGAGCTACCCTGGAACGTGCAAAGAATCAAGAGATTGAGGAAATTGCTCTTTAGTATGGATTTCCAAGATTTTGGGTGCTTAGTTTGAGACCTCTGAGGCTTAATTTATGTTTTGATTTTAAGGTACTTCAAATTGATTTGAAAGGGTAGGCACCATGAGCTAGAGCTAGTGGTCATAACTCCTGAAATATATGTGCCAGGAGCTCTGGCAGCTAGAACTGGCATCCTGTGTCCACATTACCTTTGAATGCACCCACCATTGCCCACATCATGGTGGGTGCCCTCAAATGATGTATTAGAAATGTTTGTTAAAGCCAACTGTGTTCATGTGCCAGATAACGGTTGCAGACATTAATTTAGCAGTACAGGTAGGGTAGTAGTATATTGTGTGTAAACTGAGTACTGGTGACAGGCTTGGTGCTCACTTGATAATAAATATTATATGCTGAAACTCTTATTTAAAAAAATTAGAAGGTGGGAAGATAATGCGCTGTGTTTAACGTCAGAAGTAAATACAGTTTTTTGTTTGGAGAGAAACAAAACAGAAGAATAGAACATAAGAGCTGCTCTACTGGACCAGACCAAAAGCTGTCATCCTGCCTCTGAGAGAGCCTGGCAGCATGTTTAGACTCTAAAGGCCAGGACCAGCCTGCAGCCAATTGCACCTCAGACTATTTTTGAAATAGAGGAGGTGTTTCTGGATTAGTTTTCCCCCCATTAATTTGTTTAAGGAGTTCTTTAAAGCCATGACTCTTTAATATTCACCATGTCGTCGTGATTAGGGGCACAGAGTCTAGTTGGAGGTCAGTGACGAGTGGCGTTCCCCAGGGGTCAGTACTGGGTCCAGTCCTCTTCAATATATTCATCAATGACCTGGATGAGGGGATAGAGTGCACCCTCAGCAAGTTTGCNAGTGTGGCCAGCAGGTCCAGGGAGGTCATCCTCCCCCTCTACTCTGCCTTGGTGAGGCCGCACCTGGAGTACTGTGTCCAGTTCTGGGCTCCCTGGTTCAAGAAGGATGGGGAACTGCTGGAGAGGGTGCAGCAAAGGGCTACCGAGATGATGAGGGGACTGGAGCACCTCTCTTATGAAGAAAGGCTGAGGGATTTGGGTCTCTTCAGTCTGGAAAAAAGACAACTGAGGGGGGACCTTATCAACGCTTATAAATACTTCAAGGGTGGGTATCAGGAAGATGGGGCCAGGCTCTTTTCAGTGGTGCCCGGCAACAGGACAAGAGGTAATGGGCACAAACTTGAGCATGGGAAGTTCCACCTAAACATGAGGAGGAACTTCTTTCCTGTGAGGGTGGCAGAGCCCTGGCACAGGCTGCCCAGAGAGGTGGTGGAGTCTCCGTCTCTGGAGACATTCCAACGCTGCCTGGACGCGTTCCTGTGCCACCTGCTGTGGGTGACCCTGCTCTGGCAGGGGGGTTGGACTAGGTGATCTCCAGAGGTCCCTTCCAACCCTGTCAATCTGTCAATCATTCATTCTCCTCTCTCGAGGCATTTTAAAATGAAGGTTTTCCACAGAAGAAGTGACCATTTCCTTTTCTGGTTTTGAACTGATCACCATTAACATTATCACTGAGAGAGAAAGTAAACAATTGATCTATATTCCCAAAAAGATATATAATATAGTATACAGGATTTTATAGACTTCTATTAGAAATGTCTCAGCATCTGACTTTCTAATCTGAGGAGTCCTGATCTATTTTGTCATTCTTTGTACAGAAAGTGAATTTTTTCTTAGAGAAATTGACCCCTATCCCCTCTTAACCTCCTCTAGTTCTACTAAACCCTTTTGACTTAGAAGGGCAAGACTCTTATTATTCTCACTGGATTGTACTGATATTTGTAACTTTTTTTTTTAAATTCTGTTAAGGGATTTTGCCGTGTGCTAGTGAAGCAAGTATGGTATTTCTCTCAATACTGTGCATGGATTACAGCTTGCTGCTTTCTATAGGCTTTGTAACTACAACTTTGCCTTGTTTTCCTGTGTCTAATCCTGCAATGTTGCATCTTCTCGATTCCTATATTCCCAGAGATGAGTTTGGGTAATGGCATTTTAGTCAGTTTGAGGCTCCTGTGCGTGGTGGGTTTGGGGTTTTTAAGTTAACAAGAAAAGGCCTGAAACAGAAAAGAATGCAGAAATTCATAGGTGGTTAGTGGGGAGCGTTTGTGGTTTTGGCTGGTTTTAGACTTGAAGGTTATGAAAATCAGCTGTAAAATTCTACCTAAATTTTTCAGTAACTTATAGCTTAAAGGAAAGTACTTAGGGCCATATTATCTTGAACAAAGGGTCATCCTGACACATTCAGAACTACGTGCAATTGCTTGGCTTCAGTGGCTCATGAGATGTCAAGATATTTTTGCTTGCAGTTATGGATAGCAAAAGTGAGAATAACAATCTTGCTTATTTTTGCACGCTAAGAAATTCTTCATTTCTAACCTGTTGGAGAAGCGCAAAAAGCAGTAGAGGAAATAATGTAAAATAATGTTTTGACTCTGAAAGGGATTGTCAGAATAGGATTCTGTCCAACCCCAGAAAGAAATGCAAATGTATTTGCATTTGCTAAATTAGGTGCGTCTTTTTGTTTGTATGGGTTTTTTTATACTTCTTAACTTCATGTGGCAATTCTATCCATAAAGGATTAGCCACCTGCTTAAGTGGGAGTTATGACCAGCTTCCAGTTTACTGCTGTAGGAAGGGAATAATTGACTTGATTAACTGAACTGCAACGTATTTTCAGTTTCCTATGGTTTAATTATTTTTGTTTCCTCAGGACACCAAGGTTGAATTTTCAATGTTTATCTAGCTGCAAGAACTACAGGATCAGCCTTTGCCAGGGTTGTAGAAAACTTCTCCGTTTAGGATCACTTTAAGGTCTAAAGCAGATGTACCTGGAGTAATAGAGTGAAAACCCAACACAATATGCTTCAGAAGTCACCAGATCAGCTTCTGTACACAATTAAAGTATAGTGGACTTTTGAAATAGCTGTAGGACTGAATTGCTTCTTAAGAAATCCTGTATGAACATATGGGAGACAACAATATTCTTGTTTCATGTTTTAGCTGAAGTGGGTCAGAACAAATCAAACAAAGCAAAGAACAGCTGGGTGAGCAACGTTAATAAAGAAGTCTTTGTGTCACCAGAACTACATGGCATTGTGGAACATCAAGAAGAAGAACAACAACTGAAATCTAGTTCAAGGTAAGCTGTCTGTTTAATCACACTTAGTATGTATATATCAGGACTGCTGAAACTTGCGAGCTCTAAGTTCCACCCAAAATATTGTACTTGCCTCTTATTTCAAAGGTCATCTAATTTTTCCTCAGAATTGCCCAAGGAATCTGTGCATGTGAAAGGTCGATAAATCATGGTCGTGCATTGTTAATTGTTCTACATTCAAATGCAGAACAATCTTCAGCTTACCTTTTCAAGGAGAAAGTTGTCAGTGGTGTATAGAATGGTCCCACACATGTTCTCATGTCACAGTTTAGTGAGACCAAGATTTTCTGGTTAGAATGGCTGCCCATGATCTGTCCTCTGCAGTTAGTAATAGGGGGACAATAACATCTGCATCTCTTCAGTCACTTAATGAGACCATTCAGCCTGAATTCTAAACTTGGATCTTATGAAGAATCAGAGAAATTGCTCTTTAGAATTTTCCAGATTTTTGGACGCACAGTTTAAGACCTCTGAGACTTTTTAAGGAGACCAAATGTATTTCAGGTGGAAAGAACCAGAATCTTTGGATACTTGTGGAAAATAAGTCAGATTCTACCAAGAAAAATAAATGTTGTTCTGGAAGGAAGAGGCTTCCATTCAGAGTAAGGCTGTGTGAAAAGCTTTCCCAAACTCTGCATTTGAAAAGGAAAGTGCTGATCTCTTAGCCAGGGTGACAGGAGGTGGAGATGAAGCATCTTTAAATGGCCAGATTCCTCAACACCATTGAGGACACAAGAACCAGGGTGTAACACAGGTAGCTATTGCTCATGCTTTCAGGGAACAGTGAGGTAAGACCCAGAGTTACTTCTTACGATGACTGTTTTACTTCTGGTTGTGCCGTTGATAACCTCTGTAACCTTTCACTTTCTTGTCTGTCTTCTAAGTCCTTCTCTGTACGTCATCTGTTTTCTTTGCAGCAAGGCTTGTCTCCTACTATGCATTTGTACACTATCTAGTAGCAGTCGAATCTTTCACTTTCGTGGTCTGCAAACTGGGCACGCACGTTCACGATGAATGGCACTAAAGGTTGGTGTAAGTCTTAACAACTCTGGCTTGCGTTTCTGGTCTTTCTTATCCTTTACGTACCATTATTAGTGAACTCAGAGGCGTATTTGTCTTACCGGCATCTGAAATCATGCTGAAAAAGGTCAAATAAATCAATTCGTTGTAGACTTTCCAAAAAATGAAGTTGTACAATAAGGATGATAAATGTTGCTTATCACGAAGAGCTTAGCTCCCTGCCAAGTTGGCTGATAATGCTGACAGTGTCAGTTGTTACTGAATGTAGTTTTTTTTTTTTATAGGTGGCTTTTACCTTCAGGGTATTGTTATGGAATTATTTCTTCATGGACAGCACAAGACATACTGCTGTTCAATATATCTTTTACAGTATTTTGCATGTTATCTTGCACATCAGGAAAAGATGATACTTTAAAAGAAGTACAGCCTTATAATGTTATTCTTACCATTACAACTCCACAAATTTTGTGTGATTAATAAAAAGTAATACATTTCATAAACTGCCAGGGCAGCATCTTCAAACATATATAACATAATGAGGTTTAAGAACATGTAGGCAATTGTTTGGACTATAAAAAACCTGATTGTGGTCTTTAACTTGAGGTGATTTGATGACTTATTTCAGGTCATAGCCGTGCAAAGCTTGATAATTATTGTCCAGGACTCTTTCCTGCCCTTTGCCCCAGATTGTGCCAGGAATTATGCAGCCTGCGTGCCTTGTTGGTGTGTGCTCATTCTCTCACCAATAGCTCAAGATCTTCCCTCTAAAGCAAGCTCATGCAGTCCAGGATCTATGAGACAGTTGGAAATGGACCTTAGGAAGTGATGTAGAATATGTGGGCTGGATGCTTAATTGCTTGGGAAGAAATTCTTTCCTGTGAGGGTGGTGAGGCACTGGAACAGGTTGCCCAGAGAACCTGTGGCTGCCCCATCCCTGGAGGTGTTCAAGGCCAGGCTGGACGGGGCTTTGAGCAGCCTGGTCTAGTGGGAGGTGTCCCTGCCCAGGGCAGGGGGGTTGGAACTAGATGATCTTTAAGGTCCCTTCCAACTGAAACCATTCTGTGATTTACTTTTGCATAAATATTTGATTAGATGTCTCAGGTTATTTTCTTCTAAATTGTCAAAAGCTGAAGCAATCAAATGTGGCAGGACTACGTGTAATCCATTGTTTATGATTTTAGTATAGGTTTATTTCACTGTGACCGGGATTAGGCTGCACAACATTGCATGTGGGCAATTGGAGGAGGCACCACGTGATTTTAAAATATTCCTCCTTTCTGTTCTTTTGATACTGGACTCTGAAAGAAACTGGTCTGACATGGCTGTCTGCCTGTCTCTAATGGCAGCAGCTGATCAGGAACTGAGGGGAAACACAGTGCTGGGGAAGCGATAACCCTGCCAGTTGGGGTGGGAAAGGAAAGCCTAGACACTATAAGCATCTGATTTGGTTGTTATGATAGCAGAGCTGCAAGGAATTAATTTCTCTTGAGCCTTTCTCTTGCAACGTAATAGCCTCAAAATGGCTGGAGCTAAGAGGACAAACCAGAGTATCGTTCTGGAGTTTGGGATTGCATAAAGTGAGTTAACAGCTTCTAGTGTCCAAATGCTACATGCGGTTCAAGCACTTGGACTTTTAAAACATTTTAAAGTGCTACTTTAAGGGTAGGTTTGTGGGAGCTTTGGGGTTTAGGATTTAGGTGTGGTTTTTTTCCCCTTCTTTCCTCTAAGAATGGCCTGCAGGCCAGCAGCCTCAGACTGCTAACCTGAGGATTGGGACCAGAAGGTATGTGATAACAAATTACCCAGACCTTTTTTGTTCTGGATTCTATTCTTAAACCAAAACAATTCCTACTGAGTGGGAAGAAAGTTCAGTTCTGGTAGATCTGTGTTTGTAAACTGCTGAGGGTCAAATCCAGCCCTGGGGCTGGCTCAACTGCTGTTGAGTCACGGTGCTGCTGTATTAGTTGAAGCAGAAATCAGCCCACAGCTATATTCTTAAAATTAGCACAGTGATCTTCATCCCCACACCCTAAATATCCAAATTCAGTAATGAAGCTCTGAAGAATTTTTTTCTTGGGTGTTACATCACCATGGTACTCTTCTTGCATACCATAGTTAAGATAGCACACAGGCCAGGTGTGTGATGTGTCTTCGAAGGCGTAACCTTGCATAGAACGAGTTTTCATAGCATGGATCTTAGAGTTCTGAAAGGTGAAAACTTGCACAAAAGCACTAATTCTTAAAATCTGTGTAACTTTTCTGGAATAGTAGGGGTGCTGGGATACCTAGATAAGGATATTTTTATGGAACACTGTTAAATCACACTAGCTTTACTCACAGCAGATTCTCTACCCTTCAGGACGAGGCCAGGGAAGCTCATTTGTTTGAACAGGAGGCCCTTTCTGGGTAGAATGTATTGACAATACCTGCAAATCTATAACCCCTTTCTCCAGCTTTGCTCCTGCCTTCACCTTGTTGCCTCTAAGTTCCTGTCCAGTCCTGGCCGGTCTGTGTGGAGTTTGGGCCTTCATTGTGGTTCTCAGCACTTTGTTTTGCTGAATTGTAGTGCAGGAATTTTCTTAATCTGGGTATATTTATCAGTTTGGCTTCAAACACTCTCTTAGATTAGCCTTGTGAATGCGTTATATCTGGGAATTGTTTGTTCAGTTTTTCCAACTGTATGGGTTGTGGGTAAACTCATATTTTCAGATCCTTTGTTGCAAAACTTAGTTATAGGATCCTGGGGGTGGTGGGTTTTTTCCCCTCTACTTTGTTTCCTTTAGAGCAGAATTTTCAGTATGTAACGCCAAATTAACTTTAATTATTCTATGGTAAGTCTGAAGTAGCATTGCATTAAAATATTGTGGGATTGTGTGTGTGTGTTCAATGATACCTAAAAAAGTTACCTCCCCTGTAAAAACTGCAGACTGAAGGCTGTCTTATCGGTTTCTTGCAGCCCAGGGTACATAACTGTATTTTCCTTGTTTAAAATGAGGGAAGGGTTGCAGTGTTCATGACCTAAACCTTTAAAAAAAAAAAAAAAAGCAGGGGGAAGGGGAGGCAAAAAAAGAATCATGTGTAAATGAGACAAAAGTGCAGGAGCACACAGGTGCTCATAAAAACAGAAACACAAACTCAAGTGCTTATAAAAGCAAGAATATAAACTTCAGTTCAGCAGAACCAAGATTCTTTAAATATATGTATTTCCAGATTTTTTTTTAAAGTATTAGAACTAAGGTTAAAAACTGTAATGTGTAATGATATTTTTTAAAAGAAATTTAAAGTTGCAATATTGAGCTCTTGGAGAACTAGAAAAAAAAATATTTTTTCTTACTATCAAAGGATAAAAAGAATAATAATAATGTTATACCTGGTGTGTGCATATAAGAGGCTGCTGCAGTTAATGTTGAAATGTAAGAGCAGTTTATTTTTTTTCACCCATGAGATAGTTTCCTTTACAAGATCAGCACGTACCTTAAGTTTGTATCACTATGCATGGTGGTATATTTCTTAAAGGTAGGGTGGAACCAAAAGGCCAAGGAAGAGATATAGAAGTTTATAGCTCAGATTACAACTGGTATTTTTTTTCCTAGCCTTATGTTTAGGCTGCTCGTTACTGTGTCGTCTTACCTTCTCTGTAATGAAGTTTTTCCCTTTATGAAATGGGAATGATGTCATTTCTCAGACACAAGTAGCAGTCCAGAGGCCAGTAGCTTTTCAAGGGTGGCTGCCAGCCTTTTTTTTTTTCTCTAACCTTTGAGGTTAACTGTCATGTACCCCGGAGAAGATGGGATAGTTGTTCTCTCCTCAGCAGGGCAGACTGTTGCCAGTTCCCCGTTTGGAGAGATCTTTGTCCATGTGAGGAGGCAGCTCCTGTTTGAACCTGGAACTTGATGAGAGCTGGGAGCTGTTTTCTTGTCCTGAGACACCACACCTGCCCTCAAAAGCGTTGGCTCGTAACTCTGCTACTTACCAATCAATATCTGAAAGTCTTTTCATCCATACTAAAAATCATTGACCAAAGAAATATTCGGTATAGGAATCTCCTTGTACATCTATATTGGAAAAAACCCCTGTAGAAGTTGCTTTCCTTCCTAGCTTGAGGTCATATTTCCTATCTGGAGAATATTCATTTTTCCTGCCTTGTACCATTTCCCCCATCCCCAAAATCATAAGCACATAAGCTGGTTAATGCCAAAACTTCTATATAAAGTTAAGATACTGAATGTGGTTGTTATACGAAGACCATATTTAAATCCACCTCTAACTTCCATCTTCAAAAAACAAGTGCTTTTTCATATCTGAGATGTTTAGATAATCTCAAATTATAAAAATCTGGTTGTTTTGGAAAAAAATAACCCTTGCATCATTCTGCAAATAGATGAAATATTTCTTGATACACTGTAGGAGCTGCGTCTTCTAGCTGTTTTAATTTCTCCTTATTTGGGTTATACTTAGTCAGGATCACAAGTAATAACTTAACTTATTCTATCAAACCACGGATTTTATAGATCTTAATTCAAAGAATAGCTTATAAGATGTACCTCTGAGGGCATGTGTTGTTGTCTGTGGCATGTCACATCTTTGCTGTAGTGATGATGGGGTTCTTCTGATTTTTCTGACTTGGACACTTTGCAAACCTATTTTTGTCAGATTTTGTCCCTTCCCTCCACTTTGATTTCAGTCCTAGAAGTATAAATGTAGGACAAGGATAGAGATGGCAACACCGATACTGTTTGGAGACTGGCTACGTTTCCATAAAGCTTGCTCAAAAATCCAAAAGATATAAAAATTATGGTTTCTCTCATGCCAAGAAGTTGTATTGAATTCTTTAGCAGGCAAAGAAATTTTTGCAAGGAAACAAAGTAGCAGGAGTATCCCCTTGCCATGGAAAGGAGGTTTGCTTCTAAATCTGATGAGATACAAGATAAACAGAAAACTTTAGATGCCAAGGGGTTATATTTGAGTAAATATAAATGAATCTCTTTTTTTCTCTTTTTAAAAAAAGGCTTAAAGTAATGTCCTGTTTGCTGAAGTTGTTATATGCTTTTTCTTTGCAGTTCTAAAACAATAACCTCTGTGTTAGACAAACCAGAGGAAAGACCTATGAAGGCAGCAGTCTCACCAGTAAAGGTACGACTGGTATTGATTATAGCAGAAGTTCTTTACATTTTGTGTGTTTCTTTGCTTCCGTGGTAAAGATAAAGATTTGAGGAAGAAAGATAATAAGTTGGAAAAAATTGGAGTATTTTTTATTTTGGAGGGAGATAATGGAAACCAATAAAAGTTCAGTGCTAAAGTGCTGTTACAGCTATAATCAGTGGCTGTCTGTGCTTGACATTATTTCCAGCCTCTTCAGCCTGGAGGGATTGTCCTGCTGTGTTCCGATATCTCTAAATCTGTGACTTTAGAGATAAAATTATTTAACTTGCAACAACTTGGAATTTTCAAATGTCTTTAAGTCATGGCTTATCTCTGCTTCAAAAAGAACAAGATGAGGCTCACTATCACTTTTGGTAGTTTCCTGGTTCCTATTGTTTAGTTTTTTTGTCATGTGTCCAATTTACCCTGCTTTCAGACTCTGCTGACAGGGTAGTGAGGCAGAGGAAATCACTGTGCTTTCATTTATTTTGTCAAGACTGTATATATATTGATTTATATACATATATATAGATATAACAATTTGATTACGATTATAAAGCTCATTCCTTTTTTTAGCAAAGGAGAAATCCATTTAATTCCACTGCACCAGGTGATAACTTGAACAGTGAGGAATCAGAAAACAAACCAGCCACTCTACCTCAGCTGTCAAAGAAGGGTAAATATACTTATTTGGTATATGACTGTGAATTTCTTGGTGGCTTATATGGAAATTATTTTTACTTTCATTGCTTCTTTTTTGTAAGGTATCAAATCCTGTTTTACCTTAACTACTTAGAGTTACCAACTAGTTAATTGGAAACCGCATGTAAAACATGTAAATGTACTCAGGAAATGGCTGTTCATGTGAGTAAATGGGGTTTGCTTCCTTTCTTTTACTCACAGTCCTAGTCAGCATTAAGCACTCCATCTGAGAGGGCTGTTTGTCCTGAATTGCTAAGAGAACAGAGAAATTTCCTTGAATTTGGCATAGCTGTCTTGATGACCTTCCAGTCATTGCTGCTATTGGCTCGACAGAAGAAGCCTAACTCTCTTTGATCTTTACTTTTTCCTTTGTTTTCTCAGTCCTGTTTATTTTTGAATCCTCCTTTTCCTGCAGTATTCTCTGCAAGCAAGTAGATGAATGATGATATATCACAATACAGGCATTTGAAGTTGTAATTTAAAGGCTCATAGGTGGAAATTACTCTCCTGTCTCTGTTATGAAGCTTGCTAACAGGAAAAAGGAAGACTTGCACTTTAGGAATAAAAAAAACCCCTTCTTCTCCCTGCTGGGAGATCACTTCTGCATTTTGCCTTGTTCCATATGAATGTGGAAATAGCCTGTTTCCATTTTTGTAAGTTGCTGTTTATGTTCTGAACCTGAGGAGGTGTGTGTGTATTCAAAAGCTGCCCTTCCCTGCAAACTTTGTCCCCTGCAGGAATAATGCTGATCAAAAATCTGGTGTGCTCTCTGTCTTTGAAGTCATCCAATAGTTAATGTTTCTAGAATAAGAAATAACTGCAGGATTTTCATCGCTAAAACTTCCTGTTATGTACAAAGGAAATCAATACCTATGTTGAATTTTTGATAGATCAGTATAATCACTGCATTCTAGATCTGCGCTGTCATACTCCTCTGTTTATGCAGATGAATGTCATCTACACTCATGATTGTTTCTCTATGCATGTCTTACAGAAATTTTGTCACTCTCAGAAGAGAGCCAACCTAAACTAAACTTACAAAATGATGAAACAGAGAAACATAAGAAGCCTTCTGTGGAACCTACTGATGAATCACAGAAAGGACTCGCTAAGCGTCCTGTCCCAAAAGCTAGAAAATTAATTCACAAGGCAGCAGATCCTGTGTCAGAAAGAGAAGACTCTGTTCCAAAACCAGCCAAACGGACTGAGAGGATTAATGGCGTTGGTATGCCGCCCAGGGGCATTCTGAAGCGCAGTTCAAGTTCAAGTTCCACTGACTCAGAAGTTCGTGTTAGTCAGATGCTAGATGTTCAGAAAAAGAATGCTCTTCCTACTGCAACTATTTTTGAAGGAGAAGCTGAGAAGAACTCTCTTATGGAAGAAGTGGAAGACTCCACACAAATTTCACTGGAAAAACTAAAACAAGTGAGGTTCTCATCTAGCACAGGTAAAGGAGACCCTCTGCAAAGCCCACAGCTACACCATGGTAGAGTAAAAGGAGAGTTTGATTTGTTAGAGTCTGACAAAATAGAGAGTAGTGGAAATGATGCTATTAGATCAGATTCATTTGGGAATAAACAAATTTCTGCTGTAAAGCTTTCAGGAACCGATTCATCATCTTTGCAAGTAAAAACAATAGATGGCTTACAAGATGATACATCGGCATCTGGTCCTTGCGACACTAATAGGTCGGATGTCTTGGTTAATGAAGCCTTGCAGACAAAGACAGTTACTCCGAAGAAACTTGAAACTCCCCAGAAGACCTCCAGCAATGTCTTGCCAAATAGCAAAAATGACCTGAGCGTTGATGAGACACGTGAAAATAAAGCCAACCAGTTCTTGAGTAATAAATCGAAGTCGCACAAAAGCGTTACTGGTAAGAGACTAATGGGAGTGAAGAACAGAATGCAATAGCATAGAGCACACATTCATTAAGGTTTAAATTGCTCGTACCTAAGGATTAACAACTAGGAAACAGAAATAGTAGGAATGTGCTACATACGGCAGAATTAAATTCTAAATCACTTTTTTGTATTTTAATGCTCTAATGTAGTCAGTATTTTTAGATGATCTGTTGGTATTCTTAAAAATTAACAATTGGATCAGAGCCTGGATAGGCACCTTTATTGTGGATGATGGAGGTGAAGTGATGGCATTAGGATATAATTCCTGTCACAAGGCCTGGTAGATCTGTCTGCATGGAAACTGAAGAATTTTTGGTGTACTGCTATTGCCTGTCCTTGGTAGTAATCCAGTTGTGACTTGAGGGTTTGCTCGTGGGACTAAACACAAATATGCTGGGTTGTCTGTCCGGCCCCTCCCTCCCCTGGCCCGGCCCCCTCTTCAATGTGCCATTTCCTTTAGCATGGGGATAACCAATGTTACCTACTCACACCCTCAAAAGTAATATGATTATCTTCCAGTAGGATATCTCAGTGCAGGAATTTGTTTTTCACTCTATTGCCTGCAGTATGGTTCTTTCCAAAAACACAAGCACAGAGGAACTCTCTTCTCTGCTAAGAGTTTTTAAAAAAAAAAAAAAAAACACACAAAAACCCCCAAAAAACTGAGAGATTTTTCAAGACAGATTGAATATTTGTAGAGCTGTGTGTATGATTCCTAACTCTGATAAGTTTGTTTGTTGTAGATGAACATCAGCTTTCTGCTAAGACAGAAGCACGTGAGATGTCAAATACCAATTCTACAAGCCTTCAACAAGGTAAGCCTGATCTTGTTGAGCAGCAAGATGCTAAAACCAGTTCCAAGCCTGACAAGCATGCTGGTGAACTCATGAAAGCGGCCAATGAATCTGTATCAAAAGTTTTAGATTGGTTTAAAAGAGGTTCTGGTACTGAAGAGAGGAAACACATATCAGCTAGATCCCAATGCAGGGAACCCAAAGAGGAAGTGGACTTCCCAACCAGAACGGCGGTTGTTCCTACAGAACACAGTGGGCCTAGCATGGATGGAAAACCAGAAGTTAAAGAGGAGTTACCGTTTGGAGAGATAAAGCAACAGAACAGTAGTTCATCTGCATCATTTATTTCGGAAGATATACAACTGATAAGAGAGAGGATAAAGCCTAAGAAAGAGGAAGAGAATGAGGAGCAAAATGACAAATCACTAACTGAATTTTACCATACAAGAGTTGAAGAAAAAGAAAGTGGTCAAGAAATCAGGCAACAAAATAAAAATTCAAACCCCTTGGAACAACAAGAACACAAGCTACTAGCTCAGAAACATGAATCGGAGAAGGCAATACGAGAAAAAAGAATAAGGGAGATCAGAGCATTCTGGGAAGGGGATAAAACTATCCCCAGTCATGGAGAGAAAGAAGTTAATATCAATACTAATGCATCAGGTGGCAGTGCATTGAAAGGTCTCAGAGGAAGTGATAAAATAAAACCAACTGCAGTATGCTTACCTAATGGATTGGATGATCAAAGCAAGAATACGTTAAGAAGTGCTGAACTAACTGGTGCAAGCCAGGCTTCAAAAAACGACCATCAAAACTCTTTTCAGTCTGGACCAGGCCATGTGGTTGAAAAGCCAGAAAGAACAACTCCATCTGATGGTGAAGCTGATGAATATACAGAATTGCCAAAAGCCCATAACTTGCAGCCAAGTGTTGATGCCGCTTCAGCTTCCCCAGAAAGCAAAGACAAAGATGAGAAAGAAACACTTCAAGGAAAAATTGCTGCTTGTTCCCAACAGAAGCCCAGCTTCCAGGTTTCGTCTTTAAAAGAAAAAATGAATGAAAAGTACAAGAATCAAACTCCAAGTCCTTCACAGTTCCAGAGTTTGAGAAACTTCTGGGATACTGGAGTTAAATTACAGAGTAGCATTGACAGGGGAGATGTTTCTTTGCCAAATAATACTGGTTCAACAACCTATGAAAGAAAACCAAAGCAAGATAAAAAAGGCAGAGATAACGTGAGGAAGCAAGAGTTAATTCAACAACAAACCCAAACATCGGAGAGAGAAAGAAAACAGAAACTAGATTCTGTGGTATGTGAACTGCCTCTAGGATCTCCTACCCTGACAGGTCTTGATGTGGCACACACAAAAACCACAGATTCTGCCCAGCTGGACAGAAAACCAGTTATCTCAAAGCCCCAGGAAAAGATGGGTCTTGCAGAGCAAGAAGTTAAAGAATGTGTAGAAAAAGGTATTGTTTCATCAAAAGAACATCATACTTCCTTGCAGTTGCTCCTCCAATCACCTGTTGATAAAGATACTTTAAAGGACACGGCAGCAGATGATCGGCTATGTTTCCCTATAGAAAACATGGAGAACAAGACTATTCCATTAGATATCAATCTTCCTAAAGAGGAAGTTGCAGAGACTGTGGTTAAGGTGGTTCTACCTAAATCTGAGCTTGATGTATTTAAATTAGGCCTAAAAAAGTTAGAAAAGGAAGCCTCTGAGATGTCATCTAGCTTGAACCTAAAAGAAAACATTTTGGAAGAGAGAACTTTTTGCTCAGATCAGTCCAAGATCTGTGAAAGAACAGGAGAACAGAGCCATGACGTATCTCCTGCTGATCAAAAGGAAGAAATAAGCAAAAGCACAGGAAAAGTGAATGTGCTATCAATAGATGAGCATGAAAACAAAAAAAGCCTCAGAAGACTGTTTAGGGAATTTGAACCTTTCTGTCTACGATATCAGGCAGTAGAAAAGGAGGATACCCCTGGGGGTTCGCAGAAGTCTCAAGGTGGTTTGCAGAACCTGCTCGGAGAAACCTGTGCATCTCAACCTCCTGAATATAGAAGGATGGAAATGAAAACATCCAATGACACAAACAGTACATCACAAACTAATTATAGTGCAGACTCAACATGCCAAGAAGATACTGGTCAGCCTGAAGAGGTCAATGAGACCACGGAAAAGTTTGTTGCCCCATCCAAGGTCAGTGATTTGAGTTCTGCTTTGGAGAAACTGATGAAGGAGGCATCTGAAACGCCACCTCCTAAACCAAAACGTGCCATTAGTACACTACAGAGAACTGAGGTGCAAGTTAAAAGCACAACCTGTGACCATGATGGAGACTTGCCACAGGAAATCAGAGAGACCATAGAAAAGTCTGTTGTTGCATCCAAGGTCAATAGCTTGAGTTCTGCTTTAGAGAAGCTGCTGAAGGAGGCCTCTGAAATGCCACCTCCTAAACCAAAACGTGCTGACAGTACAGTACAGAGGACTGCTGAGATGGAAGTTAAAAGCATGACCTATGAGGATAATGGAGAGCTGCCACAGGAAATCAGAGAGGCTGTAGAAAAGTCTGTTGCCCCGTCCAAGGTCAATAGCTTGAGTTCTGCTTTGGAGAAGCTGCCAAAGGAGGTGTCTGAAACACCATCTCCTGTCGGCAGTGTACAGAGGACTGCTGAGATGGAAGTTAAAAGCATGACCTATGAGGATAATGGAGAGCTGCCACAGGAAATCAGAGAGGCTGTAGAAAAGTCTGTTGCCCCGTCCAAGGTCAATAGCTTGAGTTCTGCTTTAGAGAAGCTGCTGAAGGAGGCATCTGACATGCCATCTCCTGTCGGCAGTGTACAGAGAACTGCTGAGATGGAAGTTAAAAGCAGAACCTATGAGCATGATGGAGAGTTGCCGCAGGAAATCAGAGAGACCATAGAAAAGTCTGTTGTTCCATCCAAGGTCAGTAGCTTGAGTTCTGCTTTAGAGAAGCTGCTGCAGGAGGCCTCTGAAACATCACCTCCTAAACCAAAGTGTGCTGACAGCACAATACAGAGGACTGCTGAGATGGAAGTTAAAAGCAGAACCTATGAGCATGATGGAGAGTTGCCACAGGAAACCAGAGAGACTGTAGAAAGATGTGCACTTTCCAAGGCCAAATATGGAGTGTTTGATGTTAATTTGCAGAAGCTGCCAGAGATCTCTGAAACGCCAGGTTCTGTTCTGGAAAATATGGATAAGAAAATGCAAGGTAAAATACAGACTAGTCAAAGCATGCATGCTCCACATCAACAAGAGAGAGATCACCCTCAAGCAATAGAAGAAATAATAGAAAAAACTTCTGTTTCAAATATTGCAAAATTCAGTGAATTCAGTAGCTCTCTAGAAAAACTCCTTCAAGAAGCATCTGAAATTTCGTGTCCAGTCTCGAAAGAGTTACATAAACAAGAAAGGTTTGGGGATCGTATGTTTCCATCACAAAAGGAGACTCTATTCATGACAATGTCACAGTCACATAGTGCTTTAAGTAGCTGTCATACACAGATGAAGGTAACTATCGAAGAGGCAGCTCCAGAACAAAATACCAAAACTCCAGTAAACGATCTTGTAGTCAGTGAAATTAAAGCTTCTGAATTTTCTAAAAAAAATGGAGCTATTAATAAAATAGAGAGAAACAAGGTTCCAGATGATCTCCCTCCCTTGGAAGGAGAGACCAATATGATTGCAACCAAGCCATTCAAGATAAACGAAAAAGGAAGGAGAGATGAAAGCACATCCTTGGATGCCTCTGAAAATAATTCTGAATTTAAAGCACTGTTGAAATTCAGAAGAGCAAGCACACTGCTTAAAGATGAGAACAACTCCTCCCAGCCAGAAGGAGCTCAGCTCTGCCGAAGGTCTCAGCATGAGGATAATGATGAAGAGGAAGGGGATGGCTCAAACTTGGGGTCGAAGTTTTCAGATGAAAACTCCGATTCCCACTCTGGAACCGGAAGCTCAGCTCGTGAGCCGTTTGATTTCTAAAATTCGTGGTGCTAGGTTGCTAAATATGGCTACAATTTTTTGGTAGCCAACTTGAAATATGTTAACTTAAAGTCTGTGTGGTACTTATTTCTTCATTGAATGCTTTGGATATTTGTTTGGGAAGGGTGGGAAGACCTAAGTCCTTTAACTGGAAAGTGTTTGACAAATACATGCTATATCTGGGTAAGCCTTTTCGGTAAGGGGAGTTGAGCAGCGTGAATCAATCGCATCAGTCTTCATGCTCTACCCTTTTCTTCCTCCCCTGTGATATCACCTTCAAACTAACAACACTGTAACGCTCAAAACCTGGTATTTCTTTTAAATATCTTGGATTAAAAGAGGGGGGAAAAAAAAAATTGGTGGCTGACTGAGTTCATTCTTTAGTTTGACCAGCTGGTCTTCAAAGATAAATGCTTACCAGTGGAATGGCTGGATATAAAGATAATACCAATACTCTGTGCTATTTAATTCAGCGTTGCTGCCTGTTGCACTGGAAAGTGGCCATATAAATGAAGTGCTTCGTTTACCAGGATTCTAGTTATTTGGTTGAACGGCAGCTCTAGTCAATGCATAGGGTGTGATAGTCATCAAAGAGCTTAAATTAGTGGAGATAATTTAACCTTTTTAATCTGCTGCTGAGAGACTGGGAATGTTTTCTTCACCTGGAGCATCTGAGAAATATGTGAAAGTTCCAGGGGCTGCTGGCTTGCTCTTGAGCCTGTTTTGGAAGTAAGATTCCAATGAAAGTCAGTGAAAACTCAAGAGAAATGGGGAAAAATGAAACACGATTTGTTTTTACCCATAATTACAGACAGCAACATTGTAAGGCCTGTTTGTTGGCTGATGGGGAGGAAAGTGAGGTTTCTGAAGGAGATGCGTCTGTCTTGATTCTGCCCTTGGAGACAATTGCATCATTTCAGGGATCCAAATATCTCCACAGCTGGGTTTTTTCCTGGTCCTTACTCAAGTATTGAAACAAAATTACTTTCACTGGGGGGGAAAATATAATGGCCAAATTTACACAGAGGGAAGAACTAAAGCTATTAACTCTTTTTTTTTTTTTTTTTGTGCTGATTTGTAACAAGATGGTTACAAAATGGCTAACGAGAGTTACCTACCCAGGGCAAATCAACCATCCTGCCTCTCTAGTGATGGCTGAGAGAATTTAGAGAGGGCAAATGTACACTTAAAATTAGACATTGATTTTGTTTATTTTGGATTTATTTGTATTTTCATTGAATACTCACTGTCTTTGCTAATGGTCAAAATAGATTCTCATGAGAAATCCGTGGTTGTTTTTTTTAGTGACTTGCTTAAAATGGCATGTCTGTGTGTGCAGTGTTCATGGGTTTTGTCTCGTAACAGGTTCAGCAGAAGAATTAAACCCTGTTTTGATGGCTTTGAAAAGGAGTGCAGATAGGAAAACGCCTTCCAAAAGTCTAGAGGACATTCCATCAGCCACCTCAAGTGAGCACAAAGCTTGTGTGTGTCTCCCATCACCCCCAGTTTGGCTTAAATGTGTTCATGCTGGTCTTCCATACAGCTTTGCCAAGTAGCGTTTTTGTCTTTGTTTCTCAATAGGCCCTATGGAGCTTGTACTGTAGAACTGAATTCTTTTCTCATACGGTTTAGTTTTCAGTTCTTTATGTTAATTTTGAAACAGCACTGGTTTATGAAGCAGACATCTTCCAAAAACACACTGTGTTTAATCAGTGATGAACTGTTTTTTGGATAGTTTTTCAAATAGTGAAAATATTGGCAACTACCCAAATCAGTAATGAGCAAAAACTGGTGATGTCTCCTGGCTGCTCACTTGGGTCAAATTAGTAGACAGTGGAAGTATGAAAAAAATCATCTTAGTCTAACAGTTTCACCTGTGTATTCTAGCAGTTAATATACCAAACTTACTTTAAGAGAATACAGTGAGATGAGATTGCATTTAAAATTCATTCCTGACTTCCCTCTGTAGCTTCCTAGGTTTGGTTTGGGGGTCTTTTTTTTGTTTTGGTTTGTTTTTTGCTTTTTTTTTAATTATTATTCCTGTCTCCCTTCACCCTGCCCCTGAGTGTTTCCGTGCTTATCCCATGCCTAATGGGGAAGACATAAGCTGACCTTGCATTTGTAAACTGAAGTCTGGAAGTGTAGATTTTGAAAGATGTTGGCTATTGTTGGCAAATTACTTTTCTAATACCACTTACGCTGTTGCTTGCTTCTGACTAGTTTCTAGGTTTTAGGTATGCACTAACATTGTTGCAACCGCGCACTGATAGAAACTGTGGCAAGGTGAGGCTGCTGCTTGGCTGTAGGCTTGAAGTAGTGTGTGAAGTAGAAAACAGCTCTTGAGTTTAACCATTCTCATGGCTCTGCTGGTTTGGTTTCGTTTGGTTGGTTTTTTTTTTGTCCTCGTTACTTTTAAGTTTGTGAATCCCACTGCCGTCCATTTTATCCTACAGAACAGCAAAATTTCTAACTGTGTTACTTTTTTCCTGCACAGATAAAGGAAAAAAAAATAATCCAAAAGAAGAATTAGCTCTTAGTGCTGAAGATGGTAAATATCTTTTGTCTGCATGGAAATTTGTTGTTCTTTCAATGGCTTCTGCTTGCTAGTGAAGGATTATTTTTTTAACTAAGAATTGTATTGCGCTTTTAGATTTGATTAACTTCGGCATGACTGAAATGCTTTTGTAGAATTTTGTTGTGTCGTTTTATTCTTAAGGAATATACTTATATCCTGCTATATTTGTAGAAACTCTGTGCCTCCTACCAGTGTACTGTTTTGGCCTTTGGTCATTCAGCCAATGAAACAGTTACTGAAATCATTAACAGCTTTGAGTATTAGGTCAGTTGAAAGACTTCACCTAAGTAGACATTGAATTTGCTTGTTCATCTGTTCCATTATAAGATGCAAGATGATTTTTGCTCATGCAAAACACCCTTCAGAAAACATCAGTTGAAAAGGGACCTCTTTTATAATCCCTGTCTCAATCCAGCAAAGTAGGATTACTCTAAGTGACAGATGAACTGCCAGATCAGCTGCTGTTGGTATCATGAACCCATTAGTGCATTACAGATGCCTCACTGTTAGATTTTTCTTTATGCCTTTAGAAATTCCAAATTATGCAAAATAAAAGCAAACCTGCTCCAAGAACATGTGAGGATGAACACAATAGAAAACCATCAAATGACATTGGATATGGTGGAATATAACACACAATTCTTTATTTACTGCATTGAGGCACTACAGTTTTAAACAACAGTTGTGCCACAGTTGCATTTATTGTCATGCTGTAGATACTTTAAAGCATTTTGCCTGTTAGTGGCCTATAGTATAAATAGGATGATTGTAGCATAATAGGATGGATGAGATGTCCTGTAAATTAACAAGACTTCAGTACTGTAGTACACTTTGCTTTCAAATGGAGACCTCTACTGAAAGCTTGTTACATATTCAATATGGGATGTGTAGACACTTATCTGAGAAGGGTTGAGGATTTTGAGTTAAACTTTTTAAGAGTGAAGTTTTGACAAAATGACCAAGAACCAAATTGGTAGCTGTACAGACAGAATAAGGCAAGTTCTCTTGAAAATACTATTCATCTTTTTGCTTTACTTAGTTTATACACTCATGTTTATGAGGGAGTGGAGTGATAGGATGAGGGGTAATGGTTTTAAACTGAAAGAGGGTAGATTTAGATTGGATATCAGGAAGAAATTCTTTCCTGTGAGGGTGGTGAGACACTGGAACAGGTTGCCCAGGGAAGCTGTGGCTGCCCCATCCCTGGAGGTGTTCAGGACCAGGCTGGTTTAGGGGCTTTGAGCAGCCTGGTCTGGTGGGAGGTGTCCCTGCCCATGTCAGGGGGGTTGGACTAGATGATCTTTAAGGTCCCTTCCAACCCAGACCATTCTATGATTCTATGTTACCTTCGTTATGATCCAGCTCCTCAAAGGATAGTGATGGAAAACATGTGAAATATATGGGGTCTAGGGAAGCCAAAAACTCCCCACATATAAAGTATACTGATGCTATTTGTAACATTGCAAAGCTGTCTGTGATACTGAATGACTGTTGTTAATACTGAGCAGGTCTGAAACCTGATCAGACTCAAGAGAGGAAAGAAAATGCAGCAGGAAGTGAGTAATAGGATTCTTCCAGCAGACAACGGAGAGACTTCTCCACGGATATTTAAACTAATATGCTAAGAATCCTTTTTTATTTAACAACTAACAAGTTATACATCTGAACTAGGTACTTGCTCAATGGCGAAACTGCGTCTAACTGCGTACTGACAATGACTGATATGTTGAGCATTATTTAAGCTTCAACAGCAAAAGCTTAACTCACGCCTTGCAAACAATCCCATCGTGCGTGCAGTGTTTCATTTCATGCAATAGATACGTGCCCCTCTAGGGCTCTTTGTTGCCAAATCATTCTCTGTCATACAATATTTGGTATCGGTGCACTTCACAATGTGTATCCAGTCCAAAGATACAGAGCTTTAGTGCATTATTAAGTCTAAGTGGGGTTAGAGCATGGAAACTTCGGAGAATCGTGGGCTTACTGCAAACTGGATTTTTGCAAGGCTGGCTTGTGCAATTAAACTTGGTACAGTGAAAGAGCGTAGAAGCGAACTTCAGTAGAAGTGCATAAAAGTTGAAGAGATGGGCTGCAATAAAGTGCATCATTAATGAGATATGCATCTTATAATTAAATAGCAATACTTGAAACTTCCCTGTTCAGATCTTAAAATTGCTTGATTTACACACATGTTCCTATTGTAATTAATTAGACTGGGTAAATAAAAGAACCGAATTTGGCTTGTGCACTAACTCCTTACCATGAACCTTATGATGAGACTCATGTCAGCGGTGGTATGGTTAGTGCATGAGTCCACTTATCCTTCTTCTAGGAATAAAACCAAGAAGGTAAAGTGAAAATGTTTTCTTCATCACATTTGATCAGAATGTGCTTGCAGCACCCAGGCTTATGCATCATGTCAAACAACGCAAACACTTCTGCTCCTGCCAGACAAAATTCTTTGGTCAGTGTTATAGCAGATGTCGAAGTAGATTATCCTTCCTAACTGTAGCTTCTCCGAGTCTTGGGGGTGGGGGAATCTTGCATCCAAGTTGTAAACTGGTTGTGCATGTGCATGTATTTCATCTGAAGTTTGTTTCTAACCGTTGTCCTGAATGGAATTTTGATGTACAAACTTATTTTTGAAACCTTTTGAATTGCTGCTTTTCAGTTTCTGTAGTGCCTTCACAGCCTGGTAAGCAGTTTTCCAATCCTGAAAAACTCAAAGGACTGAGCAAGTCAGTACCATCTTTCCTACAGGAAGAGGCAAGTTCCATCTCTAAAATATTGTAACTAAAATTTCTGATTACTGTGGCATTATGCATTTGCCAAGTAGTGCTTTCCAGGGTCTGCCAAGTCAGTCTGCTGTTGGACCATGGCATGGAGTTGAGCTTGTGCTGTAACAATCAGGAGATGATCCCAAACAACCTGTGGCTAATTAACCTTTCAGAAGCTTTAGTCTAGTAATTAGAGGTTTATTTTTATTGTACAGCTAAACATACAGAGCGTGTTTTATCTAGGAGACTGAAGCATAGCAAATGCTTGCTGTTATTCCCAAAGGCACTCTCTATCCTTAAGCTAAAAGGTCTTTTTTGATCTTCAGCACAATTAAATTAATTTTTATCTCCAGCTAATTAAAAACCTTACTTGCATGGGTTTTGAATGAAAAGGAAGAGGAAGCCTTGTAACTTTTTCGCAGGTGGAATACAACAGGGAGATGATGCTTTCTATAAGAGCTGGTGTAGGGAGATGCCAAAGCACACACGGGAAGCGAAGCATCGATTCCTTCGTACAGAGACAGCATGGAGACACAACGGGGATGTCAGCACATAACCTGAGAATGGCCAAGTACAGCAAAACTGCAGTTCCCTGATGCAAAAGCAGGGCCCTGCTTGTGCTCTTGCAAGAAAGGCTTTTTGCAAGAGCCATTCACTACATCCAGTGCTGTTCTGCTGTGCCTCCTACCTTCCAGCTGCCTTAAGGACAGAGGCTACAGAATTGGTGGTATTTGCTATATAACAGAAAGGGACTGGGAAAAGACCTGAGCATTATTACCGCTTGCGTAAGTTTATGCATGAGGGAGTGAAGTAGAGAAGTTGAGTTTAATTGTCCTAATAAAGTTAACTTTGTACTTTTTCATCGCTATTTGAGATTTAAAACCACACAAAAAACCTGGTTGCGTTACTGCTTTAAAAAATTTTCAGTGTAGGCTTTCCATCATAAAAATTCCCTTTCAACTCTCTTTAAGTGCATGAGCTAATTTAAGAAATATTAATTACTCATGTTGCACTACAAGGGGATTTAAATTCAGGTTTTCACCGAGTCCCAATCTGCGTTAAAATTCTGTTTGTTGTTTTTTAATGTTTCTTGTGACTATAAAGAACCTACGCAGACTTTCTTTCTGTGGTGTTTTTGTAGAGTGATGACAGAGAGACAGATACAGCATCAGAAAGCAGTTATTCCCTTGGCAGAATCAAGAAGAGTCCCAGCTCTCTAACCAATCTTAGCGGCTCTTCTGGCATGGCCTCCTTATCCTCTGTATGTAAACCAAAGCCTCGTGTTAATGGCACTTCGCTTTTGCTAATCTCCTTGGCGTTATTTCGGCTCCCTTCGTATTCCTTTTATCTTTTTTCCCTTGGCATCTCTGCCTCCTTCCTTCCCTCTCTGTTATGTGAACCCTTGCATGGAATTGCCTAAAAAAAAATAATAAAAAATCAGTTTTACTTTTCTTCTTTTCTAGTAATATATTGGAGCCTGGTCAGGACTCTGTTGTGCAGCCTACTCTATAAACGCTGAACAAAGAGGTGGCTTTTACCCTAGAAGGGATCGAGTTCTATAGAACAAACATTTAGAGAAGGAGAAGGAGGGGTGGGGTAGAAATAAGTGAAAGAAAGAGACAGTATTGGTATGTGGGGTGTGTCATTAAGTCAGTGACCCAGCTAACCGAAGGCTGGTAGTTTATGTGGACTTTATGGGGAAAAGTAGAATTTTGGGGAAGAATATTGAGATTTAAAAAAGACTGTACATCCTTCTCTACATATGTAGCGTTTAATTTTCAGTGGTTTATTTAGGTACATAATTCAGTCACGTAGACTTTATTGCTGATCTTTTCTTGATATTTTCAGAAGGCCTGTTGTCCTAAGCTCTTAGCCTCTGCTTTCTGTAAGGAAGATCAGCTGAAGAGATATAGAAGTAATATTTCAAGGACCTGATCACAGGCAATCTCCAGATCTACAGCATCCTATCACTTTCTTCTACCTCAGTGCAATAAGCACAGCCAAATTCTTTGTAGGAAACTTGACCTAACACCTTTGCTTCCTTTTGTTAACCTGCTTGCTGAGAAGCTTGTATAATAGTGTCCATTACGTTATTACAGCTAAAGGGACACAGTTGATTTCTTTACTGTCTGAATTCTGAGCATAACTTCTACCTTAATCTTGAAGTATCTGGTGAAATGCCAATGCCTGGCAAATCTCTCTCCTCTTGTATGACCCAGGTGAGCGGCAGCCTAATGAGCATCTATAGTGCAGACTTCGGCAACGTTGATGTGAAGGGCAACATACAGTTTGCTATTGATTATGTAGAACAGCTGAACGAGCTCCACATTTTTATTTGCCAGTGTAAAGACTTGGCAGTGGCAGACGTTAAGCGACAGCGTTCGGACCCGTAAGTACAGAGAATATATTGATTTCCTAATGGAAGTTTTTCTTTTAACATGAAAATGAAAACTGATGGGGCTTTTTCCAATCTCTGTAACCTGTTGGAGTAAACAACCCAATAAATAATTGGAGAGGCTCTAACATGCTTTACGTGGTTTTCCACTCTGAACGGAATATAGAATTGACACTATAAATCGGTGCATATATTAGCATGGGAAGCTCAAACTTTTAAGAATAAGAAATTCTCTTTTAAAATTCAACTTTCCAGATGGTAAAGCCTTCTTTCATAAGTTTTCAATAGGATTAGAGCCTATAAATATGATATCTAGGCAGACTATAGTTAAATATTCTGTATTTGTATATGTTGAGGAGACACGCCAACAGATTCTCACCTGGTAGGAGGAGGTTAATGTCCCGCTTTGGAAACTATTGTTATACTTCATCACTGCCCTTCCATTTCTTAAATTTAACAAGCTGAACAACATAATGGCTAGTTAAGTGGATTTCTTTTACTTTATAAGCAAATACTTGTGAATTTTGGAAGGGGAAGATGGAAAGGGTGGGGTTTTTTTGCTCTTCTAACCAGCCTGTGTAAATTTTAGGTATGTAAAGATCTACCTGCTTCCAGAAA
This sequence comes from Stercorarius parasiticus, assembly GCA_013396915.1. Classification (NCBI taxonomy): domain Eukaryota; kingdom Metazoa; phylum Chordata; class Aves; order Charadriiformes; family Stercorariidae; genus Stercorarius; species Stercorarius parasiticus. The sequence continues at coordinate 294,594 of VWZL01001851.1, forward strand.
AATACAAGCTGGGCAAGCGGAAGACCTCTGTGAAGAAGAAAACTTTTAATCCAGTCTATAACGAAATCCTGCGGGTATTTATCAACTATTACTAGACATGAAACACTGTATGCGTGAAGTATGAGGAACTTTAACTTCTAGGCACAGGTCCAGATGGTCTCAACAGAGACGTCTGTGTTGGGATGAGATGGATTGAGCCGTACAAGTACCTACGTCCTTCCATTGATAGGCTAACTCTACAGTGTACTCTGGATACAGCATTGGGAACACTGATTGTTGTGTACTTCTTGCAAGGAAACACAAGCTAAAGATAAGCTTAAGATGCTTGAAATATAAAGTAAAACATGAAGACAGGTTTTTCTCGAACCTCATCACTTTCAGACACAGCATTGAAGAAAATCCAAATTGTTTGAACTTTTTTTTCCTCCTTTCTTCCTCCTGACAGTATAAAATCGAGAAGAGTCTCCTGAAGAACCAAAGCCTTAATATCTCTGTCTGGCACAATGATACCTTTGGGAGAAACAGCTTCCTTGGTGAAGTGGAGCTGGATTTAGGAACCTGGGACTGGAATGATAAATCCAACAAGCAGATCAACTGGTTTCCACTCAAGCCAAGGGTAAGGGTGGGTTAGCTCTTTTGTATTTTCCACTGTGTAAGTGCAAAACCAAGTCCTTATTTAGGCCTGGTCTTGTGTGTTCTGTGGTTTTTGTGTTAGTTATAATCATAAATACGTCTTTCCTGGTAAATGGAACATACAGTTCTGAGGTTTCTATTAGTCTAGTAAGTAGCTGACTATTATAGTACATTCTCATAGTCTAAGGAGTAGAAATTTCAAGGTATTTTTCACTTACGTCATGTTGCTGCAACAGGTATGTGAAGACACTTGTTCCCAGAATATGAAGTAAACCTCCTGGGAATATGGAGCAAGTGCAGCAGCACTTTAATATCAGGTGTAAGGATGACTTCCATGTCTGTTTGCCTCCTGTTTGTTAATGGGTTTCAGCCAAAATCTAGATGTTTAGATAAGATACTGACAGAGGTTCTGGTTTCTTGCCTTGTTTTTCTCTTCCCCCCGCCCCCCCCCTTGAATTTACTTCATTAGTTCATTCCAAAATTAGCTCAATCAAAAGTTTTGTCATTTGCAGAACAAATGAGGAATGTCATGGTAGTCTTTAGCACTAGTTTAATTCGATTGATTTTAAAACTGCTCTGGGTAGATAAACGTAACCAAATAACGAGTGCCGTGTTCCACCTACAGACGGTCCATAACTCTCTATGAAGTGACATATTCTTGTACGATAACTCTTGTTGAGGCTGATTTTTAGATCAAAACATTCCTACAGAAATGAGTTTATTAAAGCCCGCTCTCCGTTGCACGAAGAGTAAGTTTCCTGATTGAAAGTACATACGTTCTAGTTTTAAATAAGTGCACAACGGTGGAAAAGATGCACCCTCAAAGCCTTTTGGCCTCTCCTGGGTCTTGTTTTCCACTTTAGTGGAAGAGCTACGTGTCTGAGGTGCTGTCAAATGGTTAAACTTGCCCTAAAATCTCTCACGTCCTGTAAACTGAAGGAATACTAACGGATAAGGAAACAAAACAAAACAAAACAAAAAAACCAAAAAAAAAAAACCCCCAAACTTGCCTTATGTGGAAGTCAAGCTTGTTCCAATGGAAAACTTCGCATGGGAAACGGTGCGTGAACTGCAAGGTTTGAGATTTGTGGGGTGTTTTTTCTTCTTAAATTTCAGACTTCAACAATGGCTCTTGAACTACAAAACAGAGGGGAGATGAAACTAGCCCTCCAGTATGTCCCACACCCTGTTGGAGGTACGCGTTGCTGCTTTGCTTGGGTTTCTCAGGACTCAGGGAGTTTTGTTGGGTGGGTTTGTTTGTTTGTTTTTTCAAAAAAAAGCTGTTTAATGTTTTTTTAGCCAATTCGGACATCTTTTTTTAACATAAAAGTAGATTTTATTATTTTTTTAATTTTCCTATAGGATTAAGTCACCCTGGTTGTGAATTCAGTTTAGGATCCAAAGATCGCTTTAGGATCTTTTGTCGTGTTTGATGTTACTACAGAAGAAATTACCTCATTGTTACAATCTAAGATTTGTAATGCACTCTGTATGGGTAACAAAATTGTGTTTTCTCACTAATAATTTTAGAGATTATAAATCATCGGGCAGGTGCTGTGATTTGCTAAATAAACAATGACAATACACTAAATTCAAGCAATATTTGAAGTAGAAAATAGCAATAAGTATTTAGAATGCAGGAATTCACAGCAGTATGAGCTGTTTGGTTTCATCTTGTCTGGCAACTGATAAGCGGCTGATGTGACAGCGAAGCCAGGTCAGGTCTTTAATCCAGCCAGTCAGTCAATAAGAGTCAAATATATTAAGAGCACAAAGGAGCTTGTTTGAAAGTACGAGTGTCAATAAATGCTAACATCACATAGACTGAAGTCAAGCCGATCTCTTTATCTAGGAGGCTTGGAAAGGGAAGACCAGAAGCGTGTATTTTAGTTGTAACAGAAGAAAAGTCATTGTAGAAATCAAGACGTGATGTGATCTTGCGGTACTTTGATGGGGTGAAGATTGCAGCTTTGAGGGTACAGAGAGGAATGTTGGATTAAGATGTGAGATGATGAGAGCCTAGGCTGAATATCACAGCTCCAAATGGGCAGGACCTGCTGCATCATAGAAATTGCCTTTAAAAGGGATCTACAAGGTTTAATCAGATTTTTTTTTCTTTTATTCTTACAGGAAAGAAGACTCTCTCTACTGGTGAGGTCCACATCTGGGTGAAGGAATGTCATGACCTTCCTCTTCTGAGAGGCAACAGGCTCAACTCTTTCATTAAGTGGTAAGAACTGTGAAATCATCAAACATGGGGCCCTAATGTGCTTTCTAATCTTATCTTCAGTTTTTCTACATTCAAATTAAAAAAAGACCTAATTACTTCCTGACTCTCCTTTATTGTAATGCAAATTGTCCTGCAGGGCTTAGAGCTTCAAGGTGCTAGGTCTATACCACCAAGTAAAACATACTGGGAGAACTTCCTGCGTAATCCCTGCTCTTTCCCTGCTTAGTTACTTAGTGAAAGGGCCAGTCAAAAACTGTGCCTCCTTTTATTTGCATTTAAACAAAGTGTGTTTGTGCAAGAGTATGGTTTAGCTTAGCAAATTGTGGGAGGGGACAGAAGTGAGAAACATAGTTGTATTTCTTCCTCCTTCCTTTCCATGTACAGACCGAAAATGTAAAGAGACAAGAATAACAAGATGGTTGGGAAATCTCTGGCAGCAACAAAAAGGTTTTGGCGCCACTGGTGATAATGCAGCAAATAAACTCACTTGTGCCTCTTCCCCACCTGACTTCCCCTTCCCTCCCATCCTCTGGAGCACAAGGGTGGATACACACTGCCAGAATTTCTTGGAGGGGACTGAGAATATGACCTTTGACTTCATGTCTATGATGCTAAAGCATCTCCAGTCACATTCTGACACGCAAAGGACAGTGTTCATCAGTAGTTGTTGTCTATTTGGTATGTTTAACCCAGACTATGCTGTGTAAGTGCCAACTGACCATGCTTTTTCTTTCTGAAGTACCATTCTTCCAGACACTAGCAGAAAAAGTCGCCAGAAAACAAGAACAGTGGCAAAAACGACAAACCCAGTATTCAACCACACCATGGTCTACGATGGCTTTAGACCAGAAGATTTGAAAGAAGCCTGCGTGGAACTCACGGTCTGGGATCACAACAAACTGGCCAACCACTTTCTGGGAGGTCTCAGGATAGGTCTTGGAACAGGTACAGGACAACTAGCACACTAATCTTTAATTTACAAAATATAGTCTCTCCTTTTTTTCCCCCCTCTTCCTTCCCGTTTCTTCTCTTTTTGCGAAGATCACTGAACAGCCTTTCGGTTACTTACTGAAGAGTTTCATTCAGTAACTTACTTATTCTTCAGTACAGATCCTGAAATTGTAAATAATAGTAGTGTTATGGGGGTCAGGATGACTTGACAGGTAAGGAGAAATACTAGAAATAAACCATTCTCTGCTCATACATTGTACCTGGTACTGTTTGAAGTACAAGAATATGCTATTCCTGCACCCAAAATCTTGATAGCGTCTTACAAACGCATGCAAAAACTGTGTATGTGTAAAAAAAGATAGTATTGGGTGGAGATAAAAGGGTAGATCAGGAATGCGTGATAAGATTTGAAGATGTTGGATAGGAAAACTTACAAATGCAAAGAAGGTTTTAGCATAAGGGCAATATAAGATGTGCAGATAGAGGAATTGTATGTTTTCCCTGTCATTATATTTGGCCCTTTCATTGCCCTCTCTGGTCTGAGGGGAGGATGTTTGGAGCCTTTTCAAGCAAATGCAAGAAAAAATAACTTTTCCCATATTAACTTTTTGCATGATTCGCCAGAATAACCTAAAATACAAGTTAGGATAGTAAATCTCAATTTGAATTTTAGAGTACCCACGGTTGTATTTCAGTACAAAATCAGTGTCCTGTTTTATTCTTAAACCCTCTTGGATGTTAATCGCCCATACATCTTTCTCCTTGGGCTTGTGAAAAAGAGACTAAAAGGAAAAAAAAGCCTGGAGAAAAATAACAAAGTTTCCATGTGAAACTGTCGTTAATTATATTTGATGGAATTGTTCAAGTGTAAAAATGCAGAACTGGATCTTCAAAGTACTAGGTCAGCTACCTGAGGAGGTGAAAGTGTTTTAGAAGACAGGCGAATTTGATTGTCTGCTCTCAACTCCGCAGCATACTAATGTTTCACTTAAAACTGACACTTTTCTAGGCAAAAGCTACGGAACTACAGTAGACTGGATGGATTCCACTTCAGACGAAACTGCCCTTTGGGAGAAGATGATAAACTCACCGAACACGTGGGTAGAAGATACACTACCTCTCCGGATGCTAATGGTTGCAAAATTGACAAAATAAGGTGGCTTTTTAATTGCCAGTGTCAAAAAGAAACCTCGGGAATGAAATCAAAGGAGTGGGGGTGAAACTTGGAAGAGGAACGCAGTCGCTCTTTTGACCGTCTCTGCTCCGCTGCTGTTCTGGTTTTGTGCTGTCAAATGTCACTTCGTGTTCCAAATTAAACTTCTGCCTGCAGATTATTATGTAAATTTAAGGGATTCTTTTATTTTTTTTATCCATTGAAAATGACTTCAAGAAAGAAGACACTTACAGAATTCAGTGGTAGAGGCAGCTGTGATACCTGGATGCTTGTGCTGCCTAACTGAAGCATTGCTGATCCCTTAAATAATCTAAATTACCAGCAAAAAAAGTAAGAGCAAGTCAACTCTTTCTGTACACTCCTAGGACTGCTCATGAAGCATTATTAATAAGATAGCAACAGGGTGCATTTTGTTCACACTCATTAGTATGTGTCTGTACCTCGTTATTGCATGTCAGGTCTCTCCAGCGAGGAATATGAGCATGAAGAATTTTGATTTTTCAAAGTTCCTGTATCTGTAGCTGTACGTTTCTAGGATAAGAAAGTTGCTTCTCTAAGGAAAGAAGCCTTACGTGAAGTGGTACTGTCCATGTCCTGCTCTGCCAGGCGCAGACAACTCTTAATTCCAATATACTATAAGAAATCGGAGTTATAAAAGTTTGCTTATGTGTGTGTTAATTGTCTTGCTAGTATACAAACCTTACCCTTACATGCGGAAGGCGTAAGGGTTAAACTTTTTTTATTCAAATGCTACTCTAAAGAATTTAAACCTGCCAGTTTTAGTGATGACAAGGATGTTGGGTATTTATTCTGTAAAGTGTAGTGCTCTGTACCTGTATCCATTAGCTTGGTTTTTTTGAGAAAAGTTAGTTGTCTGTGCTTCAGCGCCACCGTTAGGAGAACGCTGGGATGATGGCGGTCTGTGTTAGGCAGCTTCGCAGCGTAGGAAATCGGACTGGCATGTGTAACCTGTAGAAATGCATGCTACTAAAGAAAGATAAATGCATCAAATACAAAATGTATTACTCTTTTTTTTTAATAAAAGCAGCCTATTAAAGCTAAATAGGTATTCAGTGTTTATTAAAAGCCAAAATTTTATGTTAGCAATTCAGCATGCAACATAATAAAATGCAGGCAGAAAACATTTCTGACAATAAATGCACATTTATTTGCTCCAACTGTGTGAGTGTAAAAGCTGGTGAAATCTTGCACCTCAAGTTAGAGGAGAAGGGGGCTCTTCACAGCTCCAACTTGGTTGCTTAATTTAATCATAGACATTTAAATGCTACTCGATATTTATTATCTACTAGGGATGGAAAAAAGGACAGGTGCTATTCAACCTGCTGGGGAACCCACTTCCTCTTGCACCGACCAGGCAGGCTGGGGAGTTTAGAGCTGCCGAAAGCAGCTGTCGGTCTTGCTGCCTTGCTGCTCGGGGTGTTCTGGGTGAGACTGGTGGCTGCTACAGATCCCACTCTGCCAGATACACACACGACAGTATTCTTGTATGACCAGGGAGCAATGTGCAAACTGCACTTCAGAACAATGTAATTGTACTTCAGTGGTACATCGTTCTTAAACAGCCACTTCTGAAAGGCTGGTGATTCTGGAAAAGCCAAGAGGCGCCTAGTTCATTTGTATTCGCTGCCTATATGAATCCATTTTCACCTGAAACAGTAGGTTGCTGTGAACATGACCTGCAACTTCGCAGGTTTAAAGCTTTTGGTTGTTGTTGTGTTTCCTGTGAAGCTTAAATGCATTGCGGTGGCAAAACAGCTCTGGGACCCCAGCTGTAGGGAGGGTCTTGAGGCTCTAGGTTTGCAGGCAATCTGCTGTGGTCTACACTGCACAAAATTCTGATAGCTAAACTTGACTGGCATCAAAATCAAATGTGTGGTTTGTGACAGTGTCCACCTCCTTGTCTTTTGGCCAAGCAGAACATCTTCTGTCTCACTGCTCTCAAACCATCCTGGAGCCAGACACAGCATTTTGTCATGATCTCAAAAGATGCTGCTTACCGCTACACTAAATAGATCAAAACTCAGTTTAAATTTCAAAAAGCTACCTGAACATGAACATCAAATTTACTTGTGCACTGCACTTGTCATTAATTAGTGTGATTAACTAATGACACACCACTATTATGTACTCATCTAGATTAACCAAGGAACAAAACCGCGCCCTTTAGTACCAAAATTCAGTGTTCCTCCCCAGTTTTTTTTCCAGCATGTGCAGAAAATAGAGACTACTCTAGGTAAACCTCTAAGGACAGTTGTCACCAGACACAAGAGCGAGTCTTCCTCGTGCTTCCAATTTTACAGGAGGTGTGGAGCAGTGTCTCCGGAAAGTATACTAGCGCTAGCTATTTTAAAGTTATTGTTATCATTGTGAGTCTGCATCAAGCTATAGATGTTTAACTTAAAGATTTTCAACAGCGCTTTAGCACCTGTGCTTATCTTTACTTTTTTTTTTACTATTGTCATACAGAAGAAAAGTCAAAGCTGTCGTGGTGAGATGAATTTCGGTAGAAGGGAAGATTACAAACCAAGCCGCTTTATGAGCGGGAAAAGTACTTTGATTGCCTTATGCGTGCTGTAGGATTTAATTACAGAGTAGAAACATCACAGTTTCACCTCCTGCTAAAGGATATTATGTAGACGTATTAAAAGGTGCTTGAAGGTAGTGGCTGCATCTAATCACGTAAACCAGCAGGAATTCTGTATTGAAAATATCTCATTGAAGTAATACACAATGTACTTTTTAAAAAAAGTTATTGGTATTTTTTGACGTTCCTCTGAACATGATTCACGTTGTACATACAGCTTTCCACCAAATTCATAGTCATTCCTAATCGCAGTAGTACGTTCCAGATCGATAACACAATAATAGAGAAATGCAAGTTTATGAAGTTGCTTAGGCCAAAAAGTTTCAAGGCGCTAGTTTCTTTGCTCTACAATCAAAAAGAAAGGCTTTACTCATCCATTTAAACCTTTAGAGGTGTATGGTTAGTTACTCACTAAAGGGCAGTTTGATAAATTAATAGCTATGCTTTGATTCTTAATTCCAGTTCACCTTTATGGCAAAGCAGCCATATTCCTAGAATGTCTTTATGTATATTCATCCTTGCCCAGAGAAACACAACACTTTCCCCCCCCTTCACTTTACAACCTCATCTTTGCTTTAGGCCGTAATGTTTTTTGGGTTTTTTTTTGGTACCTGTATATGCATATACGTGTGTGTATGTGTTCTAAATCACACCCTCTTTACTTCCTATAAACCAGGCTTCAAAGCCCCAGCTTTCCTCTCACACTCTGTGTTCAGAAACCTCCCACTCCCTTTTCTGCAAATAAAGCCTGCAAACCCGAGCTGGCGCGGCAACCCACAGCACTTTGATTTTACCAGTTTTGCAAGATCTGGTACTGCACCCTCCTTGTTGTCTTGGCTTCACAGAATCATAGAATCACAGGGTTGGAAGGGACCTCTGGAGACCATCCCGTCCAGCCCCCTGCCAGAGCAGGGTCACCCAGAGCAGGTGGCACAGGAACGCGTCCAGGCGGGGTTGGAATGTCTCCAGAGACAGAGACTCCACCACCTCTCTGGGCACCCTGTGCCAGGGCTCTGCCACCCTCAAAGTAAA
>VWZL01001851.1:312289-327205 GCA_013396915.1 Stercorarius parasiticus
GGCTCCGGGGGGGAACGGGAGCCGCTGCCTCCGCCGGGCCAGGGCCAGAGGCCGGCGGCGGCCGGGCGGCGGAGCGGCGGGGCTGGGAGCCGGCTGAAGGCGGCGGCGGCGGCGCGGCTGAACCGGCTGAAGAAGAAGCAGTACGTGCTGGGGCTGGAGAGCCGCCTGCAGGGCCTGGCTGCCGAGAACCGGCAGCTGCGGGACCGCAACCGCGGCCTGAGCCGCCGCCTGCGAGAGCTGGAGCGGGAGAGCAGCTACCTGCGGGCTGTGCTGGCTAACCAGAGCGCTCTGGGGCAGCTCCTCAGCCGCTTAGCCGGGATCCGCGCCGGCGGGCTGCAGCTCAGCACCAGCCTCTTCAGGGACACGGGCAGCCCCCGCCGCCATCACCACCACCACCATCTCCATCCCGCCGGCGAGAGCAGCGACCACGACTACGCCCTGCCCAGCTCCCGGCCTCCCAGCCTGGAGGAGGCGGCGGTGGTGAGGGAGACGGAGGAGGAGTGGGCGGCCCCCGGCGGGATCTGCCTCCACGTGGACCGGGATCAGGTGTCGGTGGAGTTCTGCTCCATCTGTGCTCGGCGAGCAGCGGCCTCCTTCAAAATGTAGGGTCAAGTACCTGCTGCAAGTACTCGTGGGGTTCTCGCCCCTAAGGGGCCTCGCGTCGTGGCGGAGGAAGCAGGCGATGGTGCGGAGGAAAAGAATAAATACAGTGGTGATGGGGTGGTATTGGGGGAGATGCAGAGGAGGGGAACCTGGCACCTAAGTGGCCAGGGTAACAAAAAAAATAATATATCTCTCTTGAACGGCACGTTGGGAGCCAGATGGTGGCCTTGGTTAAAGGTCGTGTAAATCTGGCGTGTGGACGGTAGTGGTCTGAGCCTGTTTGGCCTAAGAGTCGTGCAAAGCTGTGTACAGCAGTGCGATAGTTATCGTGCAAACTGACACGCGCGTATACACGCAGAGGTGCCGCCAGAGCCCATTCGCAGCACTTTGGGTGAAAAGATCATGCCGACCTGACGCGTGAAGGTGTGCTCGGTTCCGCTTCGCAGTTGCCAGTAAAGATAACGCTGACTACCTGGTCTTGAGTCAGATAATGTCTAGCCTGCTTATCCTGAGGAGCCGAAAATGCTTGCTTAGAAAACCAAACCAAAAACTTCATTAAGACATCGTCACTGGACAGACTTAAGAAAATAGTAATGATCGGCAAAAGAAAGCATGCATATAAAATTGTACTGCATCTCAGTTATACATTACTATTAAAACCTCTCTGACAGTTTCTCTTTTAGGTGCTTGCCCTGCCAGGCTCCGTTGTGTAGGGGTTAAAGAACAGTCGTTTTCCACCTCGCAACCTGGTAAGGATCAATATATTCCCATAATGCGGTATCAGACAGCTTGCTTTGCTTATGCCAGTCTCTTGTAATGACTGGTTCAGGAAATGATTTCTCTGGTCCTTGGCCTACTCTGCCAAAACGTTTCTAGCTCTGGATGATAACTAATAGTAAAAATTACAATCACATCATTCTAATTAGCTGTTTTCCTCTTTTCCTTTTTTAAATGAATATATGCATATAGTAGCCAAGACATGAGCTAGATTTTGAATTAAAAAATAAATGCTTATGCCGTTCGAAATAGGAATTTTCTATTAAACTAAGTATCTGATGAGCTGAAAAGGGAAAATATGCTAATAAGGGGGATGTGACATTTACAGCCTTTTATCACAGGGGACACACAAAAGTGTAAGTAAATTGCTTTTTAAATGGAAAAAAAAAAGAATTGATGACCTGTTGTTTTAAAATACTGTCTAGTGTTAGGGATGCACGGTACCTTTAAAAAGCCCTTCTCTAACTTGCTCTAATTCGTGGTGCGGAGTTTTGCCCGATTAAACAGAACCTGAACACTGGTTATATCTGTGCAGTGGAATCCTAATGCAGAGGAGTCACTTTTTTGCATGGATCTCTAACGAGAATTGTGGTTTGAAGAATGCAGTGCATCGAAGTAACTCGTTAATTTAGCTTCCCATAAGTAATCTCTGTGCCCATGCACACTGAAATTCCTGTGTTACTTGAAAGTAGCTTTAAATTTTTAAAGATATTGCATGTATATGCATGCGCTTAATTTTACTGTAGAGTTCTTAATTTAGCCTCTTACAGTATCCAGAAATCTCTAACTTTATATAATTAAGCACAGTTTGGAGATGAGCAAATATGTATCTTGAGGCTAATGATTTGAAAAGTGCTCCATAATTAACTGAGATAGGAGAAAAAATAGTTTGACAAACAGTAGCGTGTGTTTTCTTGTACTAGTCAGTGTTTCTCCCTATCACAAAAGACGAGTGGGTTGTTTTTTCAGTTGTATTATAATGTTTAGGTTGCTTACATGGATGTCAGGTGGGGGAAGAAGGATTGTGAAAATGATGATATGTAAAGTGAGGTTTCACAAAGAATAGATTTTCCTAAAACAGTTTCATTTATCAACGTCTTTAAAAAAAAAAAATTCTGTTTAGTGTTTCTGAAGTCTTGTTGCTTAAAGCCTTAAATTTTGTGTTTAAGGCTGAAGTAGAAGGTGAAAGCGTTTTCTCCCAGCAATTTGCTTTATTGGTGCTAAACCCTATCCAGTGCTCATCACTATAAAAGGAGTTTGATGATTCTTTGTGAAACCTCACTGTGTGATAAAGTATATGTGTATTTAGCATCCTTGTTTTTCTTTATGCTAAAGTGGATTCAGCTGTGTTGGGGCAGAAGAGACGGGACCAGCTGCTGGCCACATTTCCTGCTTTATGTTAAAAGGTAGTATAAGAAATGAGAATAAAGAGGTAACAGGGCTTTTGCTGTCTTTGGTTAAACAAACAAACAAACAAAACAAACAAAAGGTTGAATGCTGGGATCGTTTACTGTCATCCAAGATGTTTATTTTTTTAAAAGACAATATCCTATCAAACAGGTTTTACTCCACTGTGTGCAGAATTCCATCTGTTCAGGGTATACTGCCAGCACAAAAGAGACTTAGTGGGATGTGTGTTACCTTACACCTCTGTGGTGCCGTCAGCGGGACTGTTCAGTTTCAGTCTTGAACCTGTAACCCTGCTGTAACTGGTGGGTTATACAGGAATCGGAGTTAACCGTCCAGGCCTGTACTGACTGATACGCAAAATGGAAATGATTGAGTTAGAGTCAACCTAGGCTCAATCCGCCTAGCTCAGACTTCACCAACGTGCTTCATTTTGAAGTTTCACATGCTTGATGAAAAGAGAAACACTAATGTAGCAAGTATGGGATGTTACAATGGCATTTTTACAGTTACTTCGGCCTAGAAGTGTTTTTTTAAGTTAAGTTAAATATGCATTCTTTCTTTTTGCATCACCGCTGAACAGTAGAGGTCAGGGACGTAGTTCTGGTCTCTGTTGTGAACGTGCACATCGCTCTAGTCATGAAACTACCTGTGAGCTGTGTCTGAGAGTAGCTGATTTTCTGACGTGCAAAATGATGTATACCGGTACAAGAACAAGGTCAAGTCCCAAGGAAGTAAGTGGCTGCAGGCATTTCTAGTGCCTACTGAATCATATTTAAACCAAATAGAGGGGAGGAAGTTATTTGAAATTCTAACCGACTGTACTATCTGTATGGTGTATTATTAATGTAGCTTTTTTGAAGTGGAAGCCTTGAAATGACATAACTTAATACTTGAAAATACATTGTAAATGTTTCTTTGTAATTATGTGCCATCCAGATAAGAATACAATACCATAATAAAATCAGACTTGTTGATCTTTCAGTTTATGGGCTCAAATGTTTTTTCATCTTTTTCTTCTTGCTTTAATCGATGGTATCATTACACAAAGTGGGAAAACAGGGGAAAATGCAGTTGCTGCTCTCTGTGTGGGTCATCTGTTGGAAAACAAGATGAAATGGATCAGGATACGCAGGAGAAAGGTTCTTACTCATCTGTCTTTCAGGTTAAGTTTGTGGTGAGGATAAAACGAAGGCGTTATTCCTTGAACAAAAGACAGGGTTGTACTTCCGAGAGTCACCACTCCTTGTATTTTACAGTTGTTTTTCTTAATGTCTTATTAATGTGGATGCATTTGATGAATAAACCATGGAGGAGTAGAATACTTACCTAAACATTTCCATGGTTTATTGGCATCTTCCTCCTTCCTGTCCCATTTTTAGGCTCTGAAGTTTGATGACTGGTTAATAATATGCTGTTAAACTATAATCTTTCATCAAATTGTTATTTCCAAACACTGGAGCGAGCGTAACAAAAGGTTTGAGGGTGCTGAAAGGACAGAACATTTTTAAAGCTTCAGCGTGAGCCATGCACTGTTCTCTGATTTCTGTTAATCTTAAATGCTTTTATCTGTAGAGAGCCGTTTAAAATACCGTGTTGGCTTTCTAGCATCCAGACGTTCTAGTGAAAATAGTCTGCAGCTTGATAAAAAGGAACACTTCACAAAAAACACTGCTTAGAAATTTAAATGGATACTGGCGTGCTCTGCCTTTTTGGCCTCCAGTTGTAGAAAATACCCTGTTCAGGGCTGAAATTTGTGTTTGTTAAACTACGTACCACAGAATCGAGTGCCACCAGCGTTAAACCGCATGGCGATGCTGCCTTCGTTTTCTAGTATTTCTCTGCCTCAGCCACTTGAAGACTATTTCGCATTTAAATAAGAAACAATTTCATGCTCAGGTCTCTGTTAGTCCTTTACAGTTTGATTCTGGTGCTGTGACTCTTAGTGGTGTTCTAAATTTGCTTCTCCCTCTTTCCTCTGAAGAGCTTGGCAGCATCTGAGAGCTAAAACAAATCAGGTGTTTCTGCAACCTCTGCCTGCTTGGAGAGATGATAATAAAATAAATGTGGGGAACCACATTCCAAAACTTGGCATCTCTTGGTACTTCCAGATTATCGGATTTCTCATGCCACTTGTCAAAATGGTAATGAGTTTTCCTTGTGAAAAACAAAGGCCTTTTATAAATTTACTGATTTTTTAAAAACCTCATGTTCTCTAGAGCTTGTAGTTCAAGAGGTTTTCTACTAGGATCAACAATACTCTGTTTGTAGGGTTGTATTTGCCATTCGTTAAGCTGTAGATGCCCGAGGGACGTATCGGGTATGGGGCTGGTTGGTCAAATGCGCTCTGTGTTTGAAGAACACCCCATGTAAAACTACGTTGACAGTCGCCGATTCTACAGTTTTTCACCCAGTTTAAATGGGATATGCAGACTTGGAGAAATAATTTCCTCACTAGCAGACGGATGCCAGGAGCTGGACTAAGGCGGGTGCAGGGGAGATGAGGGCATGGAATTAAATTTTGATGTTGAGATTCACCATCAAAAAATGGTACATATAGAAAAAATTAGTGTTTTCAGTATTTCTGTTGATTCTTACCTATAGCCGGTCTCTCAGCATTCTTCTGGCAGTAGTTCAGACTTGGTCCCTCACTGCAGGATGTACATTAGACACATGCATTCTTCTAGGAATGCAATAACGGCTAGTGCTGTGCTACGCAGGCTGCCACCGCATTGTTCCTACTCAGACAGCAGAAGGAAGGATACAACTAAACCCCGTGCTAACTCGGATTTTCAACCAGGAAGGCAGCACTTGCCAGGAGCTGGTTATAGTTGTTGGGAGGCCAAGAACTGGTAAAAGCTCATCCTTTGACTTCTAGAGATGTGTAGGAGGTAACGCTGTACCCCGCCGTACGCCATGGGGAAGGGAAGGAGTGCGTCCAGATTTCCGCGAGGACACTCCTCCGCGCATGTGCATGCTAGGACTTACTGACAGCATCCTGCTGAATTCTGAAGCAGTTTCAGTCTTCTTTTTAACTTCCTTTTAAGAACTCTTTTCCCCCTCCCCCAAGTTATTTAAGAAGTACCCAGCGTACAACTGAAAAGTTTCCTTTTTTATAGAACCACCGCCTCTCCGGCCCAAGGAGCATACAGCTGACCTGTGACATGACCAATGCCAAACACTTAAAACACGTACTTGCACTTTATGTGTTCGTCAGTTCTGCTGGAAACAAATATTAGTCTTTAAAACTTATGAAAAAAACCCACTGAGGAACGTGACTTTTTTTTTTTTTCTCGTTACATACTATCTATCTCCACCTTTCACCCTAAGAAATTAATATCTAAAAAAAGGGGGGGTTTTCTAAGTCAGATCATTAAATATCAGAGCATGCATCTTAATTACTCTGAGAAAAACTATCATCACTTGAATTGATACCAAAACGAAAAGAGGACATGGAATGGAAGATGGTTTTGAATCTCACAGTGTAAGAAACACTAGGATCTGTTTACAGTATCTTAACTATATCTTGTTAAATACTTGCAATTAATAAGTTAATAAGTTTTTATCCTTAAAGTTAGTTGGCCTTCCCTGTACAAATCAGGCTGCTACTCCTGGTTACAGAGAGAGTGCATGATTTTCCTGCTGTAAAAACAAATTTGTTGGGAAAAAACCAAACATGATGAAACTCTTAATACGTTTTTCAGCAGTACTAGCGCATAAATTTTAAATCAAGTCAATTAAAGGTCCGAATGCCGAATTCTTAATTCTCATTAATAAGTACTTCCATGTGCATCTCTGGAGACACTGTAAGCGCGTACATGATTGCTGACCAGTAACTGTACGGGTTTTACAGTTGAGAGCATACGTCAGATTGAGATGATTGCGTCTGTAGAAAAAGTCCCGATTTAGTTCTCAAACTAAAGATATCCCATGCAGTAGGAAAATTAGCAATTTATATTGCTCTGGTCGCTGATGTGAAGACAAGCCTGACTCATAAATTAATTATTCTGGACCACTAATCTTTAGAGGTAGCTGAGCTACCACGGTAACAGCACCGGCCATTTGAGGTCTCTCACCACAGTTCCTCACTTCAGGAAAAGACTAATTTTAAGGCAAACTGGTTACAAGGACAAAGTTGGTTCTGACTAGACTTTTTTATTTGTTGGTCGCTTGATATATAAGTGCTGGGAAGGCTGACGTGAGCATCACTCCCGATTGCTCTACAGAGTATAGCGTGACCCCTGTAACAGCCAAAAGGGGCTAATCTTGTGACAGAAGTTCTGTGCTAGCAGAACGGAGGAAAGTTCAGGGACAAAAAATACTCAGATTTTGAGGAATTTCTACAAAAACCTTGCCCTGCCCCCTCCCCTTTAAAAAAAAAATAAAAATCACTTTGGTTTGCATTATGAAGAAAAAACCCTTTTTCAATAATACTCATTTATACAGCTTCCAAAAGATGTAGCATCACCCTAGAGCCAAACACTCAGCAGGCAACATAAATGTTCCCCCCCGCCCCCATTTCCAACACAACCACCTGTCCTTACAAAGCTGTTATTCAGGTGTACTCCCTAAGCTGGGCACAATGAAAAACTGAACTTGCATTTAGGTTCAGAACTGAAACGAATGCCAGCGCAGAGCCTTGACTTTGTTTTTCTATTAAAAAAAGACAGCAAGCAACAACTCCCTTTGTTTATTCTGGTTACTTATCCAAGGCGATCGAAAAGTTGCTTAACTTCAGTCTTGCAACTCTTCGGGATCCCCCCTAGTGTTCATCCGCTGCAGTACTTTGACGTATATTCCGTGATGTTTAGTGGCAAGATACAAGCCAGTCAGAAGCTGTATGAGTATACCCAAACTCATCTTTCTAAAGACAGGCTGAGCAGTCGTGAGCCAGAAGCGTATCAGGTTTTCTTTCCCTGGCAATGGCGATGAGGAATACCTAAACAACATAAACAGCGGTACAAACTTACTGGTTTTTTTTTTTTTCCCACCCAATTTAAGCATCAATATTTAACATTGAAGTCATTAAAAACAGTTCGGTAGCTATTCATTCTCTCCTTCCTCTCCTAAGTTAAATTCACCTGGTGGTACTGAGCTCTCTGGATAAATGCTATAAGCCGTCCCGACGTCTCGGCAGCCACAGTTACACGTACGCAGGCACCTCATGGGTAGCTTGTAAGGTTCCAGCTCAGGACAAGTGCTCTACAGTTATCGATTTGCGGATCTTCTTTCACTTTGCAGGCTTGCTATAGCTCTTAGTAGCTTTGCCTTGTAATTAGATGACCTTAACGTAAATCCCCTTCCATGTACTAAAAGCCTACAAGAAGACAGGCGTGCATAGACTAAAAAATACCCAGAATTTAAAACTGAAGATCTGACCAACAAATACATTTCACTCGTTGCAGGTTAACAAGACGTACCTGGCTGCGAGGCTTGCGTTCATGGGGAGAGCCAGGAAAATGGGATAGAAACCGCCCAGAACAGCTCCTATCAATCCTCCTCTGACCACGGCACAGACCTCACAGTTCAGCTCCCCTGCACGACAAACAAAACGTTTCACTGCCCATATTCACATCGCTCCAACACAGCCAGCAGCATGGAAACAGGCGCTCGGCAGAAACGGCCCAGCTGTGCAGCTATGCAAGAAGTTTTGAAGGGAGGACTCTTACTTTTGTTAAAAAATAATAATGACAGATCGCTCTCGTTCCAACCCTTGAAGAATTTATGGCTCAGAAGTTGACCTTCAAATGAAACCATACGGATGGGGGAAACTCAACTGCTTTGTTGCAGTCACTTTTACATGATTTTGGGTGAAAAATGCTAAAAATCAGTGATGCATAATGGATTTTTTTTTTTTAATAAATATATATAAATACACATATATATCTCCTTTCCCACTCAACTTCAAGAACTCACTGCTGCCCAATGCATTAAGTGATCTGTTTTTCAAACTCTACTTTACAAACTGAGGTTTTTCAAGACCACAACAGTTCAGGACCACTGTTCTGCAGAGAAGAGCAGCTCCTCTGGTGTTACACTGGGTACAGAAGGAAAAGCACTCTTGAAAACAAGGAATAATGAGGGGTTTTTTTACCTGAGAATAAAGGCTGATGCACAAAAGCTTCATAAACCGCTGCCGTTGAAAGAAACGGAATAACAGCCATTGGCAAAGCAGACACCAAGGAAGCCTTTCTGACATGCAGGATGTTCCTGAAGAAGTTATTTGCCGCTAAGCCGCATAAGCTTGAATTTGCTGCAAGGAAGTATGCTCCATGATTACAAAGGTTCCTGGGAAAGAAGGGAAGTCGCTTCAGCAATTGAGAAGTGCAAAAACGTTTGGTTTACTCAGTGCTACTATTACGAGTATCCTACAATAAGAGGTAAAAAAGGTAAATCTCTCGCTTGTGCAAAATGGAGAGTAAGTACTTTCAGAAGCAACCAGCCCAGCATCCTTCGCTGTACGCCTGTGTTCACACACATCTCAAGAAGGAAGTAACAGAAAGGCTGAGAAGGCTTTTCTACAAAATTTTTTATTACGGCTAATGGAAACAGCATGAAATTTGCTCTCCTAATCAGCATGTTTAAGGAAAATGTTTTCTCAAATTAAAAAAAAAAAAAAATTATAATCACAGGTAGCTCCTGTAATCAACGTTGTTTCTAGACCACTTACCCAAAAGTATGGATTTAGTTTCAACATAAGAGGTTACGGAACAGATCAGGTGGGACCACTATGGCAACTGAGACCTTGCAATAACATCTCAGCAGCTGCTGGCAGATCGTTTGTGGCGATTCTGCAGGCTGAAGGGCTGTAAGCCTTCCTTGTGTGCATGAACTCGTGAATTTAAGGTCCCACCTTGCTAGGAGGTTACGCTAGTTAAAGGTGACATACTGGTTTACAGAACTGGAGCTTCTATTTTTCCCTTGGTAACAGAGGGACTGGGCTCTGTTATGTACCATTTCTTTTTAACACAGGGTTTAGAGCAGCTACTCCCGTTGCAATCTGTAACGCGGCAAAGGCAGAACAGAAGAAAGTCTGGTCAGCGTTTAGTATCCTGACAAACAGCTTCCACTGGAGCACACTCCATCGCAGCAGGGAACGCAAGAGAGGGGATGGGAAAGCGTGCCAACTTCACAAGCCTGATGAGCAGTTTGTGAGTTATTTCGTTTGACTCGCAGAAGGAAGTTCTGCGTTATCGTTAGCATTATACCTGGCACGGGCAGCTGATGAGCAGAGACAACTCTTCGCTTTAGGTTTCCGCAAATCTCAAATTCCTGCAATGACAACTAATTGCCAGGCAAAGCAATTAACTGGAAGGCACTCTGATTCTGAGGCTGTGCCATTATTATTACGTTAAAAGTGTATTTTTAAAATGCGTCATTAAGTTGGATTTACTGCTAAAGCCCCAAGGAAAATAAAATGCTTAACTGGTCGTAAAATTTATGTTAGACCAAATGTCATATATTTATTTGCAAAATTATCAAATGTGACAATCTCTAAAGCATTTAGCAATTTAAATACATGATTTCTTAAAGTCCACTTTTTTAAAACTCTTCCACATGTTACTGCTTGGAGTAACATTAAGCACCAACAAACCATACAAAGAAAGGCTCCAGAGATGTAGGTGCTAATTCTGCAAAACCCAAACCATCAAAAACATCTGACATCAATGTCACCAACTAGTCCTTATTTTAAATAGGAAAATACTTTCATTCTTGGTACATACCGGATTTTGAAACATGAAAACAAGCTACTAACAATTCAATTCTGATGCTATAAAGGCAAAGAATTTGACTGGTCAGATATCTCTTCCCCTTATTTAGGAGCCACGTTTCTTTTTTGGGGTTTTAAAAAGAAAGAGGCCCATTTGCTTTTCAAATCACCATTCTCCCAATCCTGGATGTCATTCACAGAATGTCCCTGGAATACGGACCCTGCAAAGCAGCCATTTCATTCTGTTGGTACATTTAAAAGCACAGGCAGCAAAATGCCTGTGGGCACATACATACATGTAGAGGACCAAAATTAGAATTTAGCAACATTTTTGAGAATCCAAAATAGAGCCCATTAATGTACCCAGGATCAGCAGAATCTACTCACTGCTGTACAGAACTGCTACACTGCATGAAAGGAAAGAAAGGGAGGATGGACGGGTTGGGTTTTGGGTTTTTGTTTGTTTTTTTGGGCAGCGGCGGCAAGATTTGTTGGTTTGGGGAAGGAGGGTTGTTTGGGTTTGTTTGTTTTTTTTTTTGTTTTGTTTCTTTCACAGAATGGTTCGGGTTGGAAGCGACCTTAAAGATCATCTAGTTCCCACCCCCCTGCCCTGGGCAGGGACACCTCCCACCAGACCAGGCTGCTCCAAGCCCCATCCAGCCTGGCCTTGAACACCTCCAGGGATGGGGCAGCCACAGCTTCTCTGGGCAACCTGGGCCAGGGGCTCACCACCCTCACAGGAAAGAATTTCTTCCTGATACCCAATCCAGATCGACCCTCTTTCAGTTTGAGGCCGTTATCCCTCGTCCTATCATTACACTCCCAGATCAAGTGTTCTTCCCCATCCTTCCTGTAGGCCCCCTTCAGGTGCTGGAAGGCCACTATAAGGTCTCCTCGGAGCCTTCTCTTCTCCAGGCTGAACAACCCCAACCCTTCTCAGCCTGTTCTCATAGCAGAGGGGCTCCAGCCCTCTGAGCATCATTTATTTGTTTTCGTTTTATACTAGCTCCCTAGTGTTAAAAACAAGAACTTTGGTGAGCCAGAACTCTCTCAGTCCGACCGTAGGATGCTTCCTCTTCCCTTCCACCCATTGGTGACCTCCCTTCTGCATATACAAAGTTTAAGTCCTGCCAGGACAGTTTCAAATAAAGGTGCCCACCCTGGCAGCTGTTTCTTTCCAAGGCCCAGCAGTCCCCAGGTACCAGAGTTTTTTTTATCAAGATGTTACCACCTCACGCTGAGGAATCTGCCTCCCCCTTTGCTCCCCAGCTTTTCCAGAGAAGGAAAACTGTTCTAAATTGAATGTGAACACAGCAGATCCTACACAAAGCTTCACCGCTGACTGTAATGGGAGGGATAAAGCCTTGGTGTTGTTCTTTCTCACCGATGTGGGGAGGCCCCTGTGTTTTTACTGGCATTTTTAGCCAGCAATTAAGTCCTATTAAAAAAAAAAGCCACCCAACATAAAAGAAGCTTCCAATTGCTCTTATTTATACGCAATTTATCCAAGATGACACAGCTCCTTACAGAACCAGTTAAGGTACAGTAAGGTTTTGCGGTGAAATGCAGTATCACAAAACTCAAAAGTGTTGTTTGTGAGGCCCAGAAGGCATTTAGCTGGTTTTTCGTGCCACACAGAACCCAGCTGATGAGCCTGCAGGACTCTGCCCGACTCGTCCACCACCACCTGGATACCTCAAGCCTCGCCTTCCTGAAACGCAGAAACTAGCAGGTTGGTGCTCACTCCGTTCTGGCCCCAGGCCAACCCTGCTGGACGCAAGATGACTCCTGCAGAACCACAGGTATCTGCCTTATGCTCGTCAACGTTTCAGTTTCCTAGAAAATGTATTAGCTCTAGCACAGGACTGCAGGAATGCTCAGAGCCAGTCAGGGCTGATCAGCCATCCCAGAACCTTAAGCATTGGGGAGCACAGGCCAGGACCAGAGAGTACAGCGAACTAACCACATTTAAAAAACACAAAACAAGTTTTCTCTTCTAGACAGTAATAGGCATCGTCACAATTAAATATTTTTGTAACTGCAAGGAAGATTTGCAATACAAGAATAAGGGAAACGAAAAGCCTCCAAAAGACTTGAAATATTTGATGCACTTATCTTCATTTATTTTACCAGCACTTACTGATCTGCTTTAGGAAGCTCACTGAGTATCTTTTGTATGACTTCCATCCGCTTAAATCTTTCCAAATATAGTCTGTGCTGCAGAGAATCTAGTTCAAGAAACTCTCTTCCTGTCATCTTGAAGTCCTGCATCATAAGAAACCAACAAACAAATGTAACCAAAGTTACACAGCCCCAGTAAGTATCAAAGAAACTTTTAGACTCTTTTGTCACTATGCAATCGCAAATGCAGTTCCTGTTTTTCATGGCAGAGTTTACAGATGCAAAGGGTACAATCCAGCTACAGAAGTCTACAGTATTTATGACTACATAAGCCCTACCTAACTGCTTTCTTTAGTGATGTTGCAGCAGTGGTTTGACAATTGCTCTAAGCCAACTTAAGTCCTCGCTCTGTTGAAAATTGATAGTCTCACCCTCCAGACACTCCTGCCCCAGCACCTCCAACCCCAGGGCCATACAGCAGCTTGGATCAGGAAACACACAGATGAAAACTGCTCAGAGGAACAACGGGATGCATACTTGTTTCTTCCAGCTGGATCACCTTCTAACACAATGATCCCTAATGCGAGCAGCACAAAGGAAGACACCATTGGGACTACAGATTTTGGCTATACTCTAGGTTTAAATTGACTTAATTGTCAAACTGGTAAGGAAAAAAAACCCAAATAAATCCATACTTTGTAAAGATTTAAAGAGATTGTGAAGATATCTACTCTGCTTTTATATTCCACATCTTTATTGGTACCCTTAGCCAGAGACCTATATCAACTCAGAAAGCATACAGTTGTTTATGTGGCAAGGTTTTCGTAGCAGGGGGGCTGCAATCGTGCTTCTGTGAGAAGACACCAGAAGCTGATAAAGCCAATGCCAACTGGCTCCAAGATGGACCCGCTTGCCTAAAGCTGACCCCATCAGCAACTGTGGTAGGGCCTCTGGGGTAACAAAGTTGGGGGGAGTGGGCGGGGGAGGGAAACACTGCACAACAGCAGGTCTATGGTGGAGCAGATATCCACCTGCAGCCCACGGAGGACCCCACACCGGAGCAGGTGGATGCCCGAAGGAGGCTGCGACCCCATGGAGAGCCTGCACTGGAACAGGGTCCTGGCAGGACCTGTGGCCCCATGGGAGAGAGCAGCCCACACTAGAGCAGGTTTGCCGGCAGGCCTTGTGACCCCATGGTGGATCCACACTGGAGAAGTCTGTTCCTGAAGGGCTGCACCCCATGGAAGGGACCCAATATGGAGCAGTTTGTGAAGAACTGCCCCACGGGAAGGACCCCTGTTGGAGAAGTTCGTGGAGGACCGTCTNAAGCCTAGTCTGTTTTGTCCATAATGGTAAATGGTGAGTGATCACTCCCTGTCCTTATCTTGACCCACAAGCTTTTCATGATATCTTCTCCCCTTGTCCTGTTGACAGAAGGGAGCGACAGCGCAGCTTGGTGGGTATCTGGCAGCCAGCCGAGGTCAACCCACCACAACAGCCTCTGATTAAACCTGGCAGTTTAGCGATTCAAACACTTTTCCAACATGTTTCTCCCCAGAGGAAAGTTTCCCAGGCTTACTGTGCTAGCCCTACTTACCTTAAGTTTCTTTCACAACGTGGAGCCTGTGTCCCACAACCCGTCTGTGGGGTGGCGCTCGCTCCGAGCTGGGCGGGATACAGGACAAGCAGCAGGGCCTCACCCGGGATCGGCGGGGCCAGTGCTAACCCTAAGGCCCGTTCTGCAGATAAACCACAGACATTACCTCACGGAGCTGCCCATACGCGCGACACCACCTTCCCCGTTGCCTGCAAGGCAGCTGCAGATCCCCGGGGCCCGGCTAAGGGCAGAATCCCTCACAGGGTGAAGCTGCGGCTCAACACCCCCCTCAGCTTTTCAACCCCACCGAACGCCGTTAGCAACCGTTACCAACCGCCGCCCCCGCACCGCAATCACGTCCTTCCCGCCAGGGCCAGGCTCCTACCTGCGCGACCTTGAGCCGTCCCGGCGCCCGCCGCCGCCGCCGCCGCCGCCGCCCGGCCCCGCGGCGAAGGAGACGCAGCCGGAGCCGCCCGCTCTCCTGGACACGGTCANCCCGCCGCTTACAACATGGCTCCTCCCACCTCACGCCCCCCCTTGTGGGCGCCGCCATCTTACCCCCTCACATGACCCAGGCCTTCAAGAGGACATCTGTGATTGGGCGTTTCCCCGCCGGCTGAGCATGGCGGCGTCCGATTGGCTGCCAGCCCGGCGGGCGGGAGGGGGGTGGGCGCCCGGCCCATTGCTCGTTGCTAGGGGC
>VWZL01001851.1:327272-483753 GCA_013396915.1 Stercorarius parasiticus
CCTCGCCCAGGCCTCAGCGCCCCGCCTGCGGCCGCCTCCCCTCAGCCCCGCGCCCCTTTCCCGCTTCTCCCCCGTCAGCGCCGGCACCGCCCGCTCCCCTCCCGCCTTGCCGTCCCCCTCCCGCCTTGCCGTCCCCTTCCCTCTCCACCACCTCCTTTGTGCTCGCCATCCAGCCCCCCGCCCCGAACCCCGGTTGCGTCTCGCTTCGTCCCACCTCCATCCCCTCCCTCATCTCCCTCAGCCTCTTGCCTGTCCCTCGGCAAGCCGGGGGGAAATCGTCCTCTTCCTTAAACCCTCCCCCCATTCCGGTCCTCCAGCAGCCCCCTCTGCCTTGTCCCGCTTCAGAAAGCAACAGACGGTCCCTTTTGGATGGCGAGAAGCGAGGAGGGAGGGGAGAGTCCCCCCCCTTTGGAGGGAAGCGGGGAAAGACAGATCCCAATTGTGGACATTTAAAGAGCAAAACAGAGCCGCCCCCTTCACAAATACAGTTGCCGTCTCCTAAAGAAGACGATGCAAAGCAAAGCAAAGCCCTGTCGTGTGCATGGCAGCTCCTCATGCGGGGGAGGGATGCGTTTGGAGGCTGTCCACCTTTTTCATACTTTTTCTTAACGAGCTAGGCAAGGAAAATCTATCCTGTTTCTGTTTCTCTTTTTTTTTGTTGTTGTTTTTTTTTTTTTTCTCCAGAAAAAGGGAGAGATAGAGAGGCTCATACTGAAGCCAACCAGCTGCGCTTCTGAGTGGGAAACTGGACTGATCTCATGGCTTGCTTTTTATTTCGTTAATACTTCATTATCTCTGAAAATGAACCTTTTTTGAAGCTCTTCTCCTAACTCTCCTTACTCCTCTTTCACGAGGTGGCTGCTGTGCGAGGGAAGAAATGGCATGAAGTAAATGACTCCCATATAAAGCAATCTGCTTTGCCAAAGTGCCCAGTGAGCAGCACTGTCACTTTAATAATTCCAGGTCAAGGGATTGCTTTCCTCGTTTTCAATCCTCTCTTTTAATACATGGGAGGATCAGAGGGACATTAAAGACCGTAAGGCTGGGTGGCTTGCAGATAATAAAAATGAAAGTGACTGGCCAGTGACTTCTGTTGGGTAAGAGGGTGATATTTGAAGGCTGTTGTCTGGTGAGGAAAAAAGGGACCTTTTCAGTCTGCCGTCTAGTCACCTAATACATAGCTAGCAAAATTCATTCAAGAAGTGAAAGAAGTTTAAAGAGTCACTTTGGATTGTTTTTGTCTTCCTCCTTATTTGGATTATTTGGGAGTTTTTGTCCTGCCAGTAATATATTTTTGAGCATGTACAGGTGGAGTATTATGACAGCTGCCTAGAGATGGACTGTGCCTTAATTGTATTACATAAAATCTTTTAATTTTCAAACTTTCTTCCAGAAGAGGAGTTATAATAAGGTTTTATATTGCCGAGGAACATTTTATCTTGTATTTTTATAGATTCAAACACATTTTAAAGAAATTGAAAACATCTCTTAAAAAAATCAAAAAGCTTCTTTTTTCCTTTTTTTTTTCTTATTTCTGGGAAGCATCGGAAGTCCAATACAAGAAAACAGCAAGTATTGATAGACATGAAGATTGAAGCTGCATTTCCTAACTGAACTGTAAAAGGGTTTTGCAATAGATAGCCAGTTCCTGACCTTACAAAGTGTTCCCGTAGTTCATCGTTAATACCTGTTAAAAAGTGCTTGCAACCAGATTCAGAAGTAGGAAGAAGAATGCCAGTCAAGAAGAAAGGTGGGCTATGAAGCTTCATATCTCATATTGCGTCCTCATTTTGTTAGATTGTTGATTTCTAGTATTTACAATTTCAAATTAAAAGTGTTTTAATGGGGGATTGAAATTGTTTTTCTTTTGGGCTGGAAATGGGAGGAAAATCTGGGCACTTACAATAATAATTTTAAAAAGTATTTTTATGCCCTGTTTTAAGACTTGTCATGTCAAATTTGGCCTCAAATAGTTATTTTGTAAAGATCAGCCATCAGAGATCTCGAACAGACACCAAGAGAAAAGCTTGGCATTTAATTTTGTGAGAAGCCTCTCTTACAAACGCTAATGAATTTTAAAATCATAGCTTTAGTCAATTATCTATTCTTGACATGTTTGGCGGATAAACATCAGCCATCAGTAGCAGCATAAATAAATAACAAAGTTTCAAGGCAAATTTTAAATAAAAGTTATGCGAGTTGTGTTTTGAAGGTGATTTGAACGTGTTTTTTTTAAAATCTGGTTTTAACTAACTTTGATTTCCATGCTTGAATACAACACAAAAGTACTATATTTATGACTGTAGTATGGCAGCATTTAAGAAAAGATGACCAGTCTTATATTTTTGCTCCTTCTCCTAAAGTTTGTGATTACAGCAAGTATAGAAGCAGCGTTGGAAAATGTGGTTTCCAATGTTCAGACGAGAATTGGGGAATATATGAGGGCAAATTCTTACTCTGAGAACACTTGTAGACCCTAGGTTATTTCTGGTTCCTTGCAAATATGACACTGATTTAAAATTTCAGAATATGCTCATAGAATAAACAGCATGTGAACCTTTTCTATTCGGCTCATCTGTCCAGATGTCCTGGATTTGATATATCCCTGGATCTGAAGATACCAAAAGGTGGGGGAAAAAGCAAAAAGTGAATGTGACACAACAGAAATGGGGATATAGTCGATGTGACTATGGATTCTTTTCCTTGTAGGAGTAACCCTTCAGTATTACTTATGAGTTAACATTTACTATGTAAATAATGATAAAAACATGCAGATTGCTAGAATTATTTTTGTACGAAAAACAATAAATGGGTTTTTGTGATCGCATTTTAACATGACAGTGTAGAAATTAATTTTCAAAACTGAAATATTTTAATGAATTATATTGTCATTCATGTAATTACTTACGTGTAGTAAAGATGGGAACGTGTATGGAGGAGTAACATCCCTTAATAATTCATCTTGCTGTGCTGTAAACGTGTCACCGTGATGTACTGGTGAGGCTTTTGTACTCTCCTGTTTACAGAAGGAAAATTAAGACTGTCTTTTCGTACTTTAAGTCTTAATCCTGAATTAGATGATTTACACTAGGGATGTTTCTCTGCCAGATGTTTAGCTGTAATTCAGTTTCAAAATACTTGCTGCAGGATTTTTTGGGTGAAATGGGCTCCTTTGTGCAGGAAGTTAGATTGGCAATCATAGCGGTCCCTTCTGGCCTTAAAAATCCATGGATTTCCTGTTTGTTTCACGACAGTCTGGGTCAGTCTTAATGTACAAGGCTTTAATTTCTTCTTCTGTTTTATGAGGATATGCATTTTTACAATTTTAAAATATAAACTCAAGAGACCCAAATATCCTCCTTGAAATACTTAAAACTGTCGCATCAGTCAGTGTACTGAAGTTGCCAGTGTGAGTGTATTTGAGTATTAAAAGGATATTGTTAAAAAGGTATTTAAGCATGTAAATTGCAGGATTCAAAATGTTAGCGAATCAGCAACTTTATTATTAACTTGAATGACTTAATTTGTCTAGATAACGCAATAGACTTTAACTTTCTAAATGTAATTAAAAGCATGCTGGCAACTTGAAACATGCTACCATTTAAAAAAAAAACCCGCTATTGTTACAAGTAATCCCTGATACTCCTATGAATATTAGGGAGATTGAGGGGATTTTTCAATGTTGTTTTTTTGGGGGTTTTTTGTTGTTTGTTTTTTTTTTCCCATTTATTTGCTTTATGCTTTTGACAGCACTTGATGTCTAACTAGTTTCGTATTTCTGTTGCTGATTGATTTTCCCTTTCTAGTCTTATGTATTTGGGAGTTCATGTCTGCTGTCTTTCTCACCCATGCCATCTCTAGAAATCTCGGTGGGATACTCTCTTTTAGGCTGTGCACAAGTATGTATTTCAGTAGCAGCATTAAGGGACAGGATTATCCCTCTCCCTTTCAGCACTTCCTTATGTGTTGCTATTTTGGATTTGATCAAAATATTCTCCTAAAGTCAGTATTGAGGCAGAGAAACACGTAAAAACAAGTTTTAAAATATCCTGATATTTATCACTGGAAGTTGTTACCAAGTGCTGCTTTCTTTGGCATTGACCAGTTCTGGGTCTTTCTAAAGAACAGTGAATTCATTTTGAGAATTTGCCTTTGAAAGAGCTCTCAGATCCAGTTATGGTCTTCAAATTTCACATAGCTTTGGACAATTTACCTTCCTGCTTGACACGATGCCTGCCATCTTGTTTTTAAAAGTCTAGGCTTGTTTAGTCAGGAAAAAAATAGTTTACTTAATAGTAAAACCCACGTAATTTAGAGGAAGCATTGGTTCCTTCTGGATGTGGAAAAAAAGGCTTGCTCCTGGTTCTGATCGTGTTTGTGTCAGTATGTGATTGCCTTTGCCTGATGTGCTAGAGTGAAAGGATTTTGTTTTCTCACTTCATTCTGGAGGGAAATAAGGCTCCACATTCCCAAGAATGTTCCCCGAGTTGGCATGCTTGCTGTCAGTCTCAGAAAAAACCAACCAACCAAACAAAAGAAAAACAACAGAAAAAAAAAAAGCAGGGCTGGAAAGGGAGAAGGGAGTACCCTGCAGGCGTTGGATGTGCTCCCTTTAGATAAGGGACGAGATGTTGCATGGATTGTTGCGCTATCGCTGCACGACTCAACAAATGGCTGTTCTCTTCGGCTTTTGGCTGCCCATCTTTCCCTTTAGTACACTTACAATTTTAAAACAACCCAGACATTTGATTTCAGTTACTAAATTATTTGTTGGACAGTGCCATTTAGATATGATATGGGATGAACAAATTTGAGAAGTAAATATATTCATTATTTTTGCTTATTTTTTACTTTCACAAACGAACGAGGGTATGTTTGAATACAACCGTTCATAATAAATTTATGGAACTTCTTGAGGAAAGCTTTACTTCAGTGTAAAATAGTACTACCATACAGAACAAATGAAGTCAGGTTTTTGGGTGTTTTCAGATGTCTTCTCTCCCTTCCTCCCTGAGTTACTTAGCCGAGTTGATTTCTGTTGACTGTAAGGGGCTATATTTAGATCTGTAATTGCATATATTTTGGATTCATCTATGGAATAGTTAAGAGCATAGAATGTTACTGTAATTCATTCATGTCTTTCACAGTGACGGAAAGAACTAATTAGATACATATTCCTCTGTGATGGAGACCAGATTCCAGTTTTGGAACCCTGATTGTGATTCAGACGGAGATGGCAGGAACCCCCACCTCTAGATGCCTGGCTGCACATGTGCCTCTAGACTAACCCTGGCATCGTCTTTACACAGCTAGCTATGTCTAGGCAGTGAGAGATACTTGAAGATTGGGATTTGTACCGCCCTCATCCCGCTTTCCATCTCTGAGAGCGAGAGGAATTCTATTTTTAGCCAGATGAAACCTGTGGGCTGCTATTAATACCATCTCGACTGGCTCCACCTTGCAGCCAGTCTATAAAGGCACGCCGATTCTGTTTGTCGTGGAATAACTTTTTTCTTCATACCTTTTATATAAAGAAATGCTTTCAAGGACATGTTTTATTAAGTACATCAATGTCAGGAATTAAAAAGCCTCAGTCTGATCCCCTGTGGACTACTTCTGTGCCATTCAGAAGAATCTGACAGATCCGCTTTATGAATTGCTAGATTTTGTAGTGGTAATGATAACTTTATATGGCTGGTCTGTTGAAAGGAAGGGGTCTAAAAACAACTCAGCAGGAACTTCTAAAGCAAAGTTCATAAAGGACTAGACAAAGCTAGTTCCCATTAATGCATTGGAGTTCTTCATGCCCTACATCTCTTTAAAACTGGCAATTTCTTTTTAGATAACAACATTTAAATTTAGGATCATAACTTTTTGTGCTCAAAAATCGTAGTGAATGTAGTTATAGGCTCCCTACAGCTTACTGCAGGAAATCCAGTGTGTATTGGAGATTTTTATTTCCCTTTTACTTCGCGTAAGTCATCGGTGTTACAGGCTTTTTGTCCTTTCAATTACTGAACAAGTATTCTCAAATAAGTACATGGCTAAAAGGCCTCATTTTTCACTCCGAGTTCTGTTCAGCTACCTTTCAGTTTTTACAGTGAATTGAATGGGAGCAGCGCAAAGTTGTAGGTTGTGTTTACAGACTGTGGAAAGAACAATTTTAGTTTTCCAAGAGTTAAACAAACAAGTGGCAGAAAATTGCTATCGAAACGTTGCCAACTTTTACCATAAAGCTTTGATTTAAAGATGTAGCTGCTTTTATGGCAGGAATCTTTTTTTTTTCCAGCCGGACATTGTTTACTCCCTGAGAAACAGTGAGATATTTTGCCCACAAAAGGACTATAGGAGCAGGCGTTATAGAGAACAAGCCTTTGTTATATAAATGCAGGCTGCAAAGCTACGTGGGCTCTGGACTGGGAATAGTGACATTTATAGTCTTTTTCCAGCTCTACCATTGTTCTGGTATTTGCCAGATGTTTGACGTGGATCCATCCCATTGGAGTTGCCTCACCTACGTAGGGTGCCCAGCTTGTTGTCCTGGAGGGTTGCTTTGGTCAGCAGAGAGAGATCCACCTTCAAAGGCCATTTTAACCTGAGATCTGAATTGTCTTTTTGACAATTGTCGTCTTCTCTCTCCCCACAGACCGCAGAGGGAACGTAGGGCAACCACGCTAAATCACTCCACTCAGACGATGTCTCAGACTCTCATATAAATTTTAGTGGAAAAAACATCTCCTTATCTGAGATATTTATGAAAGCTGACGTTGTGTGTTCTGTAAATGCTAGAAATTAACACTATTCATTATTTTTGTGGGGAAAAAAGTGTTATAAAATTCTTGTACTGTTAGTCACTAGAACTGCAGGCAACCATAGTGTTGATACAGACACAAGAGGCAGCTGTGCATCCTCTCCTCCATTCCTGTTAAATGCATATTGCACTCAGGAGAAGTAATGGTGTCTTGCATTCTAAGCGTTTTTTTTTCCTTCTCATCCTCTCTTCTTTCCTTCTGAATTTGTTCCAGATGGCCACGTTAGATGTCAGAGGGTGACCACAGAGAAAAAGCTGAATTTGTAACCAGTGGCCAAGTGTGATAAAAGACGATTTTGCAGTCCCTGTTTCAGCAAAATGAGAAAAATCTCCCTTACTCCGTTTTGCTTATTTTGGTCAGATCATACCAGATTCTTGCTTCTTACAAGTATTTAAGGTCTGTTTCACTATGATATTTTCTTGTATTAACTGCGGATTAAAACAGCGCCAAACAACATGTTTATAAAAGTAAAGCTCATGTTTTCTCTTGCCATATTCATCCCAGAAAAAAGCTGCCTTGCCCCGATGGGTGGTGACAGTAGTAAGGAGCATACAAAATCTGTGGAGAAACCATTTGCTTGTTAATGGCTGTGGTCTAGAGGGGCTTTTCGTGGCATTAAACTCTCTACCCAGAACAAGTCAATGCAAATGTCCTTAAGTCTGTCTTCACTTTTGGGGTGAAGAGGTCAGTGCTTCCTTCAAAACACGTTTATTGGGGAATTGGATCATGTAGAGTTTCCTGGAAAGAGCAAATCTGGACAATTTATGGGTTTGCAAATGGAAACCAGTATTTTATGTTTTAGAGTGCTCTCCTCTCCCCTGGCTGTAGGGCATATATCACATTATGCTGTAGCGGAATAATTCAGGTCACCTTCCAGTTCAGGCCTAGGTGTTGTGCACTACAGTAATCCTGCCTGGCAGATGGATGCTGGCTGAGGTGTGCTTTTAACAAAAAAAACCACACTCCAAAACACCACAAACAACCCCAAACAAACTTTGCAGATCTACAGATTCAATTCTTTAACGTCCAAAGCATAGAATTAATTTTCTGTTGTTGCCTGGAGGCGTGTCTTGTTTATCAACTCAGAGACCAGTCTAATACAAAGGTTCTTAAATGAAAAGTTCCAGAGTGAATGTGAGAAAATGTAAGACCATAATGCCTATCTTGGTAATAAATAAAGGCGATTTAATCTCATTCCGTTTTATTTTTTTTGCATCCCTAGAAAGATGTCAGTTCCTGAGTTAGATCTGAATTTTCTCAATTCCACGTTTTTTTTTTTCTTTCATGTGAAATAATACTTCTTCTGTATTTGGAAGTTATTTGTTCCAGAACAGACATCTTTTTGTTAGCTTTCTGTCTCATTCCAATTTTCACATTTAGGATAATTTTGCTGTTGAATGTGCTCTTAAAGAAAAAAAAAACATCACAGCAGATGCAATAAGTGTATGACTTCTGCCTTTTACTCTTGTAACTATACATCAAGTTCCACTAGTTTCGTGTATTACATACAGTTAGATTGTAAGCTCTTCAAAGCAGGGCTCTTCAATAATTTTACACTGTTAAGATGTCAATTTGCATTTGTTCTGCTGCATAAATAAGAGGTTTTCATTTGGTGCTACATCATTTTGGAGGTTTGTGGCTTAATTTTTCGTTCTGTTTTCATATTTGCATTGTTGATTTAATTTTAGTGTTTTAGCACCTAGATTTTAACGTTGTGACACGTGAAAGGCAGAAACAAGTTCAGGTGAAGCTACTTATATTTGCAGGGTTTCTGTAGTTTTAGGAGTCCAGGGCTGCAGAATCATCTCGCTCTGGCCTCTGAGACATGAACATTCTATGCAGCCAGGTCAAGAAACTTGGGAAAGAATCACTAACGACCCGGCCCCACGTTACCTTCGACGTGGCTGGGGAAAAAAGAGCTCATTGAAAAAAAAAAGAATGGCCCCGATGGGATGAGCAGCTGGTATCAGCAGTTGCTAAAGCCCTTCTCTGGTCCCTGAAGAAAGTGGTGGGAAGAATCCAGGTCCCAGAGCGAGCCATTGAAAATGAAGAAATAAATAGACTCTTCCTTATTATGGTAAAGAGTGGCACATAAAATGAACAGATTATACACCAAATACTAAGTATTTTTTCAAGATTTAATTGTAGTTTACAGGAAGGGGTGAGTAGAGGAGGGATGGATATCTGTGGGAATCCAGGGGTCAGATATTCCCATCTGGGGCACTGAAGCGGGAATGCAGCTTGGATTCCGAGATGCTTTCTGATGAGCAGAAATGCTGGAGAAAAGTTTGTGATTTTGTGTTGAGCCAGTCACTAAGTGATCTTTGTGTAGTTATCCTGTTCCTTGGGTAAGTACAGTTAATCAAGTTTAAAGGAATATATTTAAAAAATATGTAAAGGCAGCGGTTTAACAGGATAGGTGTGTGGTTACATGTTGTAAAATCAAGCATGAGGATACTTAGACAACAACCTTACATTGCAGCTAATCATAATTGAGTTTTTTCTTAAGGAGCCATTTTTCCTTGTAGTAAATTAGACAAAAAGTCTGATTCTGAACAAACAAGCTAAAAAAGAACCCAAGAACTCGTTTATTGTCATCGCTTCCCTGGTCATTTGCGTGTGTGTATCATGTTCCATAAGGCTGATGCTGCTTCTGTCCAGCTTCATCCACCAGTCTGTGTTCTGTGGCATTACTGGGTCTTCAGTTGGAGTTTAGAGATTGTGCTTTAAGATAAATTGAATTCCAGAAAAGAGAATAAAAGGCTTTGGAAATGTGAACCGTGGACAAAAGTTGCAAGGGCTGGAACTGTTTAGCCTGGGCAAAAGGAGACTGACCAGGGGAGGGACATGACAAGTCACACAAAGTAGGAGAGGCTATAAAGGGAATAATGGTGGTTTGCTTTCCGCATCAACATCTGGAGGACAAGAAGTAGTTGTCCTGATTTATAACAAAAGAGATGGAAATAATATAGTAGAAAAATAACACTAGGACCTTCAAGCGCTGAAATCGGATGGTGAGGGATCTTGCGGATTTTGTCGGAGGTTCCCAGTGCAGTCAGACAGGGATGGATGTAAGTCCGGGTCCTTCTGCACAGCAGGGAGGCAAACTGGAAACCTAATAGAGCTCCTCCAGGCTCTGTCCGTAATTTGTGTTTCTTGGAGAATTCAGCTGACAGATCATAGCATAACTCATGCCCTTCAAAGCAACCTGGCTCACAGAGCATTTAGCCCTCGTCATTGCGCCATCTGCACAAATCAATAGTCTGTAACCGGAGTCTGCAGGGCAGCTTTTGCCCTTTGCTTGCTGCCTTTTGCGCTGGCTCCTTGTGCCACTGCGTGTTAAGAGCATTCAGTGCAGAGCTGCCCGTCCCCCTGACTCTAGTCCAATTTCCCTCGGCATTTGGATGCCTGGTTTCCCTGGAATATACCTGAGCATATAATATTGTCTTGCTCTGTGGAATTGGCTGTTGTGCTTGCATAGCGGTTCTTCTCACAGAATATCTGGCCCATTTCTTGTCTGCTAAGAGCGTCAAGGTCTAGAATAACATTGCTTCACAACTAGACCCTTCTAAATTTGTGTTTTGCAGTCTGTGCAGAGAATTCACCAAGGCTACGGTTAATTTAGGGAGGTTGCATTTCTTCTTACACTTAAGGGAGAGCGAGGGCAACTCAGAATGCGACGTTAAATTTAAATATCATTCCTTGAAAGAGTCTCTCCACTGGCCCAAGATTAATCTTCACAGACCATGTGTCAGTCTCCTCTCTGTGCTGATCTGGCTCCTAAAAGCTGAAACCCCAGAAATAAGTCTGCCTGGTGATCCCTTAAATGATTAATCCCCCTTTTCCCATCTACTTGTTTTCCCTAGCAGGACAGAAGATGGGTTTAGGTGTCATGTGTACCCTCAGGAGCTGTTATTTTTAACCCTTTTGCTTGGTTGTTGAGAGTGCTCATCGCACTGGGTGATAGTATTTGTCACCTACGTAATGCCGTGTGGCTCCGCAAGGTTGCGTAACCCATATGTTGCCTTTTCCTGATAGTTCAGTGAAGTCCTACTGCGGAGATGCTGAGAGCTTTCTGGTTTGTACAGGGCCACATATTCCCCGTCTGCTCTCCCTCTGTGCAATCCGCTAGGTTAATTTGCGTCTCATATTGCTGTTTATATGTAAGTATTTTATGGTTGTCACTTGTCTGATCGTTCTCGAGGCTTTTGAAGCATTGGAGCCTACAGCTCGTGTTTTTCTCAGCCTTTAGTGTGCTGTTTTTTGTATTTCCTTCTAAAATTTAGCTGGCTTACACCTCCTCCGTGTGTACAGAGCGTCGCGTATTAACAAGATTTATTCCTTTGTGTTTGCTGTTGTCTGTGAAGATTAAGAAAGGTAAATGAGTTACTGATGGCTTCGGCTTGGGTCAGTCCCAAGGCAGGCTGCCTGGCAATTTATTATAGACTACTGCATCCCCTCCCCTTGATCTGTAACAACTCATTTTGATTCTGTGAGCTTTCCAAAGCAGAGGATTACATCAAGAGATCTTAAAATAATTGAGGCAGGGAACAGTGTTTGCTCAGACCTCTGCCTCTTTTGTCACTGGTCATCTAGATGAAGGTGTGAGCTCTCCAAAAGTGCAAGTAGTTTTGGAGATCCTTTTCTTCTAAAGTTACCGAAAGTTCACTGAGAAAACTTCCTGCTCTCTTTCCCGGTGCTCTGATTGCATTTCTCACTTCTATTTTGGCTGCTGCATTTTTCCTCCCCCATTCTTCATGCCTTTTCCAGCTTCAGTGCCCTACATTTCCCCAGTTCTGATTCTCCAGAAGCTGAAAAGGGTCTCCTGAAATGTGTTGGTGTGTTTTTCTTTAAAAAGACGCCTGTGCCGTAGGCCTTGCGAGTCAGAAAATAATGAAAATCCCTCTTAGGAAAAGGAGCAGATACAATTAGGGAAAAAAAAAGATAAATTGAAATTAAAAAAACCTTAACCATATCAACTCAGTAAGGGTTAGATCTCAACTTACGTTAAACACCTGACACTAATGAAACAATAATATTTTTCATTTCTTTTAAGTCAACATTCTTCCATAGTGTTGCACCCCAAAGTCTTTTCATTCACAAACTCTGATGTCAATGGGAGGAAAGAAATGGAAATATGACGCTAAACTTCCCAATCGACTGTTCTAGGCTTGGTGTTCCCTGAGAGGCAGCGGCTGCTGATGCTGCCCTGTGCTGGTGCAGGGCACCGTTACCCAGCTGACTCTGATGTCCTGCACGTGCAAGGCAGAAGTTTAGAATCACAGAATGGTTTGGGTTGGAAGGGGCCTTTAAAGGCCGTCTAGTCCAACTCCCATGCAGTGAGCAGGGACATCTCCAACTAGACCAGGTTGCTGAGAGCTCCCTCCAGCCTGACCTGGAATGTTTCCAGGGATGGGGCATCTCCCACCTCTCTGGGCAACCTGGGCCAGCATTTCACCACCTTTAGCAGCCCACCCATAAAAAATTTCTTCCTTATATCTAGTCTAAACCTACCCTCTTTTAGTTTGAAGCCATTACCCCTTGTTCTATCGCAACAGGCACTAGTAGAAAGCCTGTCCCCATCTTTCTTATAAGCCCCCTTTAAGCACTGAAAGGCTGCTATAAGGTCTCCCCGGAGCCTTCTCTTCTCCAGGCTGAACAACCCCAACTCTCTCAACCTGTCCTCACAGCAGAGGGGCTCCAGCCCTCTCATCATCTTTGTGGCCTCCTCTGGACCTGCTCCAACAGGTCCATGTCTTTCCTGTGCTGAGGGCCTCAGAGCTGAAGTTTCCAGCTCCTGATGAATTTGGAATCATATTTGCTTTTTTTTTCCTCCATCTTCTGAGCTACTTTGCTTTGTAGCAGGAGTTGGGTGACAGGATCATACCGCTATGGAAGGCAGCAGCAGCTCTCAGCAGACTTGCAGGTGTTCAAAGCATAGCAACTTGTCCACAAAACCATTGTTTGGTCCTGTATTGTATATGGGTCCATAGAGAGTTCAGCCTATATGGCTTTATTGTGGCCAGAAGGAGCTCTAAGGCCTTGAAAGTAGGTATGTAACAGCATCTGCCTGAATTATGTGGTGCTTCCATCATCTGTTTCTTTGTTTTGAGTCATCATCATTCAACATACCCTGGTTTGAGGACTTTCGAAAATGGAGCTTCTTGGAGACTGGTTTTGAATCAGTTTTATCTTTCTTGTATAGTAATTAATCCTGTTAGTCAAATATTTTCCAATTTAATTATTGAAATTCATATATACTTATAAATTATCTTCAGATCTAATATATTTAGTTCATCTAAAGGATAAATGGCTTGTATAACGTCTGGGAGATATGTAGGAAAACTGTTTCCTGTATCCCGTACCTGATCCCATAGATGTCATGTTGTGTGGACTGCCACGTGTGGGCATGGTTGTGTCGTTTTCTGTCCCGTATGAAGGCACAGTTCGTATCAAAGGCTTTTTAATCAACACAACTGTCTCCACACCGGCAGAGCTGCAGTGCTTCAGCTCCACCGGTACTATACTTCAAGTGCTGCAGTAATTATAGTGAGATGAACTCAAACGGTGTGTAAGTGAAGTCCGATCCTGCTGCGTTCAACCAAGTGAAGCTCCCAAAGGTGTTCATATTTTCTTAAGTAAATAGTTGAGCATTGGGTCTACAGAGTCAAACTAATGTACATCTATTTCAGGTACACCGTGGAGCTTGTTCCTCTGTAGTGCCGCAGCTGTGTAGCTGTTCAGACCAGTGTAAAGTGTTCTTAAAATAATGACATTTTGATTTCAGAGCATCAACATGCTTTTCTTTACTCACTCGGCAGTTGTAGGGGTGTCCTCACAAGCACCGTGCACCTGCGCCATGGAAGCACGTAACTCAGTTTTTGTATACGTAACTCCGTAAGATTTCCAGCCACCTGAACACATGCATGTAATCAAAAGCAGAGCGCTGTTCTTACTGCAAAAAACTGAAGCTCATTTGTTCTGTGTCTCCTTGCCTATGTGGAGTTTCAGTGATTCTAAAATGTTCTTCCAAAAAAATGGGAGCATGGCAAAGGCTCAGAAATAAACCAGAAGAGGAAGGGAATCCTTCTGCTTTAAGGTACTGGTTAGTGTTGCAAGTGGCATCCAGATCTCGGATGTGGACCCTGAGAAGTAGCTAAGGTAGAATTGATTTTAACATCATTTTATCGAAGTAGATGATAAATTCATTGCAGAATTTCCTTCCTTGCTTTTAAATGTGTCTAATTATGACATCTAGTCTTTCATATGTTTCGCTTACACTTTAAGAGTAATGCTTTAAGAAACAATTTTCTGTTGGTTGGAAGTTCATGTCTCCTGATATGTACAAGACACATTGTACTTGCTTGTACGTATGGCTTCATTTCTTGTTGGCAGTATCCCTGGAACACTTTTTCTCTGTAAGCTATACTGAAGTTACGTTTCATTCAAATGTATCTTGAGTTGTATTAACAACACTTTTTCTATACACTTTTATTTTTTATTTCATCAGGTGTATAAGCATTGACCCAAGAGATATTCTGGCTCTATACTATGACTGCCTATTTACAGAGCTTTAAAAATCTACATTACATAAAAATGTGTCTATAAAGTGTGGGGACTATAAAGTGTGGATCATTTGCTAATGATCCCATTCAGAATAATAACTCCAAGGAAAGGACTTGCCTTTTTTTGATTCTTATATAAATCAGTACATTATATTAAGCAGAGACTCATTCTGTAGAAGAAAAATAATATCTTGTGTGATAAAACTTCAGACTATTTGAGGGAGGAAACAGTTTTCTGAAGAAATACAATAAGCAAAGTTACTGATCTACAGTTTTCTTTCCGTGTCGCGTATCTTCAATTTGTTGTATTGTAGCAATTGCTGACTTCCTGATCAGTAGCATAAACCACAAACATTTCTGAATTAGTTACAAAATTATGGAGTGATAAAATGACAAAATCTGCAGAATTGTTAGTTAGCTTGGGTTAATTGATAATCCCTGTAGGACCATAAACTCTCTTTTATCCTTAAAGATTTTTTGTCTTATTATTGTGTTAAGATGTTTGAGTATGATTTATTTTAACAAAACAGTAATGCACGTATTGTCTAGAATAGATGTGAGTTTTTGTAGGACTGTCTTCTGAATGGGTCTTGTCAAAGTCATCTTTCAAAGCCAGTAGCATCAGTCACATTACTCAAAGTTTGTGGAATTAGACTCTGTGCAATATTATGCTTAGTTTAATTTAACATTATGCATTAATTTAAAACATAGTGTCATAATATGCAAAGAAAAGGTAAGAAAAACTAGAGCTATGTCCAGCAGACTCCGTGAGGCTCAGCAGATATTGACTTTTCAGTGGTCTTTTGTTAGCAGACAAAGAACGTACTCGGGATCAAGACGGAGGCCCACAACTTGGGATATTAAATTGTGTGTTCAGTGGATTTGTGCTCTTGCTTGAATTTGGTTTTGGTATCAGCACTGAAGAATAGTGGTACCGTAGAACAAAGATTTTTTGGTTGTATTTATGATATACTCTGACTGTAAGGTACAGGGCTTGGTTTTGGCTGCTAAAAATTAACCGTGTTCTCCATTGGATATTGTAATGCCGTACGTAGAGTGATCCAGTCCTTCATGAAAACTACTAGTCTGCTGTTCTTCTTGTCTTGATGAGAAGAATGTGTGGGAATTCAGCTTCAGAAACTTTGGTTTAATTTGGGTGGCAGGGAATATGGTTCTTATTTGACTATTGTGCTGTAGTCCAGGCAGTCAGTTCTTGCAGCTGAATATTATTTAAGCTTTGTAGCTGTCAGACAGCCCAAACAGGCAAAGTACCGGGTGTCCTCATCTGCTTTTGGTATAACTGGGAGCTGAAGATGATTATTATCTTGGAGAGGGTACTTAGTATTCTTCAGACATGCCATATTATTGTATTACTTCATATTTCTGTTTGATCGTTGTGCAGAGGTATGAATGTTGTGTGGCGGTGCTGAACAGGATTATGCCCCATCGCGCTAAGAACTGTTCAAATCCATATGAAGATGGACACTGTCCATATCAGCGACATGGACAGTGGCATAGAGTGCACCCTCAGCAAGTTTGCCGACGACACCAAGCTGTGTGGGGCAGCTGACACACTGGAGGGAAGGGATGCCATCCAGAGGGACCTGGACAGGCTGGAGAGGTGGGCCCATGCCAACCTCATGAAGTTCAACAAGACCAAGTGCAGGGTCCTCCATCTGGGTTGGGGCAATCCCAAGAACCGATATAGGCTGGGCAGTGACTGGCTTGAGAGCAGCCCTGAAGAAAAGGACGTGGGGGTGCTGGTGGANACCTTAAGGGGGCCTACAAGAAAGCTGGTGAGGGACTTTTTAGGATGTCGGGTAATGGTAGGACTAGAGGGAATGGATTAAAACTAGAGATGAGTCGATTCAGACTGGACAGTAGGAAGAAGTTCTTCACCATGAGGGTGGTGAGCCCCTGGAACAGGTTGCCCAGAGAAGCTGTGGCTGCCCCATCCCTGGAGGGGTTCAAGGCCAGGCTGGATGGGGCTTTGAGCAGCCTGGTCTAGTGGGAGGTGTCCTTACCCAGGGCAGGGGGGTTGGAACTGGATGATCTTTAAGGTCCCTTCCAACCCTAACAATTCTATGATTCTATGATTCTAAGATCTGGTCCCCAGTAATTTATATCCAGTAAAGTTTGTCAAAAAGGCTGAAAGTTGCTTTTTTGAAAGCCTAATCTAGTGCCAAAATCACTGGAGATTGGAATAGAACCTTGGCTTTTCAGGAGTGCTCCAGTAGCAGTGGTTACACGCACCCTCCCCAACGTGCTAAAATACTCTTGGTCGCGATAGGTTACCAGTTGATACCAGAACATCAGTGGTGGCTTTCAGCAAACATAGGGCAGCCTGGGGTTGACTGGATTTCCCAGCACATGCAACCCATCACAGGTTCTTTGGAAAACCAGATAACACTGCTACCAAGTGCGATTGTGCGGGAAAAAGCTGCGACTCCCTGCAGGACCTTAGGGAGGGAGTAAAAATCAGTACATCCTATTAAAGCTAGAGACGAAAATCAGGCAGGAAGATAATGACTTGATCTGGGATTTAGCCAGGATTTAGGTTTAACACTAGAACTGTGCTCCATCGCCGATAGTTCAGTTTGTAGAGTTTGGGACTTGGTTTGGGGTCAACCAAGAGTAGGCTTTTTTCATCTTGATGAATTGAAAAATAATAATTTAAGTGAAAATAAAACTCTGCTCATACCCCCAAAGGATGCTACTTTTTTGTAGCTGTTTTTAAAAATAAGAACCGTGCACTTTGGGGCAGGGATGATTAATGGAGGGGATGTCAGCATGCTTCACCAAGTGACTAGGAAAAAAGGAGTGGTGGGGCGTCTCTTGTGTGGAGCCCAAAGGGAGGCAGGCGTTCAAATCCCATTTTCCTGATTTCTCAGATAGTCCACTTCTGAAAAGTGTCCTTAATACTGGATACTTTGCAGTGGTTTTCCACCACTCTCTGCTTTATATGATTATAAATAATCATATGTTCATTGCATGTGCCTGTCTGTAATGGGGGGAAGGTAAATGCCTGATTCCAACCCATGATTTAAGTTATTAACTAATTATTTTGTAGAGCCAGAATTCTCAGTATACAGACGAAAGCACAGGCTTCACAAGGGGGTCAGAGGCGCTTGTGAGGTCAGTGAAAGGTGTGACGTGTTTGGGGTTTTCAAGGCAAAAGAAGCTAAACTCATACGTAGACTTAGTTCTGTATTCCCAGCCATTTGTGGGAATATCCCAACCATATCCCACTTGGACCCAGAGCTTTGTTTTGAGGCTGTGCTTTTGATTTGGGTGGTGTGCGGTGGGAGCCCAGCCCAGGTGGTGTGACCTGGCCTTTAAAAGAGCCGATCTCTTGCTCCGTAGGTTGTAAGTGGGTCCGAAGGGCACTCCCGGCTTTAGGTGAAAACAAGGCATTTGCCTAACCCTTACCTGCCCCAGGGACAGCTCGTAGGGAAAGAAGGGGTTCCGCCTTGGAGAACCCCTCAAGGTGTGATTGCAGCAGAGAACCGTGGGCTCCTTCATTGTGTGAATGTCTACACTGCTATAAAATGCTCTCTAATCTTCATATATATGTCATATATGCAAATATTTCTATGTATGTGTGTGCATATGTATATACACACACACATTTAAATACCATTCCTTTTTATTCATTATGTTTTTCTTTTCTCTGATAAAATGCTTGTGACCAGCCAGAATTTCTGTGAGGAGAAAGAAAAGAAATTGCATCTTCTTAAACATTAATTATTGATTAAATATTTCTCCTTTTTAATTTGAGAACGTTATCGGCTTACAGGATACAAATTCTGTCTCTCCCCCTCCTGTGAACTCGTTTAATTGTCACACCACAAGGCCCATGCTACAGGGATCATGTTCAAGATCCTTGGATGTGCAAAGATGATCAATTTTTATATAGTGAAAAAGAACATTTCTTTCCTTTATCTAGAAAAAAGAATGATAAAAGCAGTCTGTTTAGCCTTTCCAAGCCTTGTTACAGTACTTCATTGAGCTTAGTCTAACTAAGAAGTCTGAACCTCTCCTGCTAACGAAGCCTGCGTTGAACTCTACTGTAAGGGATTTAGATTGAGCACTTGTTTTACTATCAGTATTAATTTGTGGT
This sequence comes from Stercorarius parasiticus, assembly GCA_013396915.1. Taxonomy (NCBI): domain Eukaryota; kingdom Metazoa; phylum Chordata; class Aves; order Charadriiformes; family Stercorariidae; genus Stercorarius; species Stercorarius parasiticus. The sequence continues at coordinate 345,770 of VWZL01001851.1, forward strand.
TTTGTTACTGTTTGGTAATCTTATTGCAAACCTGGTGGCAATGTAGTTATAAACGTGTGTGCAGGTATCTCAGTGTCATATATATATATGTGTGTGGACCTTTCTGTGAGCTAGGATGGGGAGAAGGAAAGGTGAAGCCTGATCCTCCATTTTCCTCTGTTTTCTTATATGTAAGATGGTGATGTTTGGATTTCATACAATTTCGTATGTCACTCATGCTCTTGGCAAATGACCGCACAAAGATAATAGCAGCAGGAGAAACAGAGCTCTGTTTCTCTGGACTCTTAGTGAAAGGCTGGATTGCTACGTTTGAGCCAAGACGCGAATGAAAGTCTGCTATCCAAGTCTCATTTTTACCAAAGAAGTAGACAGCAATTTTGTGTAGTGAGGGAACAGAAAAAACCAAAAACCAACCACCCTCTTGGACACCTGCCTTTCAGATACACGTTTGCTATTCAGAGAACAGAGAACTGAGTCCTGCCGATGCCAAGCAAACGCTTTCATGTCTTCTCTGAATATGTTCTAAGGCCAGTTTTCCTGCATGGGTATCCATAAGGATTGTTGTCTGTAATTTTGTAGCTGCTGCAAACTGTAATTTGGTCCAAAACTTCTAGCTTCCAGCTGGTTTTGGATAAATGAAAGTTAAACACTTGGTGTAGATGCCGCTCAAAAGATCATTTTCCCTTTGCAGGGAGGTCTCAGATATGCAGTAATCTTTCTGGTGTGGTGTTGGGTTAATCTCTCCGTTTTGCCTATGTTGCTTACGGCGTACAGCTAACCACAGAATGAACGACGTTTGGTGTAAATGCTCCTTACATGTGTGACCAATGCCTTTAGAAACATGGAGTTAATATCCGAGCATTTAAATACTTTCCAGAGCCAATAAAAGACTTTTTTTTTTTTTTGTACTTGTTCATTTCTAGATACTGACCGAGCTTTAGTGCTGCTGGAAGAATATTGTAAAAAACTAAAGAAGCCAGAAGAGCAACAACTGAAAAAAGCCATCAGAAAGGTGATGGGCATCTTTAAGAGCAGCTTGTTTCAGGCACTTCTAGGTAGGTACTAATATTTAATACTGGATGTATGCTTTTGAAGGCCAGAGCAAGGTCAGACCTGGTAACTTTCTTATTGGTCGCTATTTAATTTGTGTTTACAATGGAACAGTTGAGATGATCCTTCTAGGTTCTCTGTGGGGAAACTCGTTGTCCTCATATTTCAAAGGTACTTGCTTATTTGTAGTGAAGGGAAGTGTAACAAAAAGCTCATGCAAGATAAGGCATTGAATGGTTTATTCCTAAACCTTGCTGCTTTCCTTTTTTTAATGGAAATTACTGAACCAGAGTAAGGTATAACTGTTTTTGCAAAGTCGAAGATGAAGCCATCTCCACACAGGTAAATGGCCAAAGTTTCATTGATTTCACTGGCACAAAGTAGCATCTAAAATCTTTGTGTCTTTTGCATTATTTTTTTGTGAAAAGCGTCAGCCAAAGAGACTCAGAAATTGGTCAATAAAAATGCTCAAGGACGCAGTGAAGCTTTGGCAGAACGTTCCCATCCATGTGATATGGCAGTGTTCAAATAGACGTGCTGGCGTATTACTCAGTCTTTCTTCCATTTATTTGAAAGACCCCTTTTCACCTTGTAAATGATGGTGTCCGTCAAAATCAAGCACTTGGTGTTTTGCAGCTTTATATAAAATAACGCCCATCAATTATTATATATAATGTTTTCAAGGTCATGAATGTACCCATGTGCTGTGGCATCCCTGTTGTCCCTTGTGCCGCGCAGTGCTTGGGGAAGTGGTGACAGTAACCGTGCATCACCTTCGCTCTGTCTCCCCCTGCCCTCGTGCTCACGTTGCGTTTGGCCCCTTGGTGTTTTATTCCTTCACAAACATCTGTACGTTTTGTGCAGAACTAGTCTGAAGGGCACGTTTCTTAACACAAATGGTGTTTGTGGATGCACACGTACCTTCAAGTAATGGGTGTTTGAAGCCAGATTACCAATCGTGCTCATTGCAGAGCTACAATCAGTAGCAGTAAGGGAAGAATTTTGGTTATATATCTTAAAAGTAGAAGCACATCAATACTGCACTGTCCCTGTGAAGACGATGGAGGTCCAGGAAGAATTTCAGTTAATTTCTGTAGCATTTATGAAAAATGTATGTTACCAATCTCTAACATTTCCTGCAAATGGAAGTAATTAATGTCAATGCTATTTTACTTGTAATTTCTCTCAGCTTCTTTAAAGTGATTAGCTTTATTTTTTAAACCCTACATAATTTTTAATTGCGCTGTATTCTTTTAAAAAGGAAATAGAGTCATAATTGAATGGTATTTACCAAATGGTTATACACAGATGTGAACTGAAGAACGAAAAAAAGGTGGGGTGTTTCTATGTTATTTTATAGAGATAACTATGGATATAGAAGTGTGTGCTGAAGAAGTACACAAGTCACAGAAGCGACATTAGCTGTACATTTACTTCTGCAGGACTTTGAAGTAATCCTTCAAAGTGTTCTAACAACACGTGTGCTTTGTGTGTGGCTACACTGCAATATTTGTTGATGTATTACGTATGCCAGAAATGAAAAAGTGATCATAGCTTCTTTAAGGTTGCATCCAAAGAATAAATGAAATCTTTTGATTGCCACAATAACACATTGAGGAGTGTGACGTTACGGAAGTTAGATAGCATTTTAAATCGTAGGCCTTGGATGTGTTTTCCTTGTTCTTAAAGGCTTCTTTTTATAAAAGAGATTTGGGAATTGCAAGATGTGTTCAAAGTCTCTCAGTATTACATTTGGTTTGCTACTTGGTTGGTCTGGATTCTGGAATAATACAAAAGAGTGACCTCTCATTAGTATTTTAAGTGTGGTAGATGATGTTCTTGCATAATCAGTATTTCAAAAAAACCCACTTCCATGCCATCTGTTTTAGGTCCCTGTCATAGTTTCTTCCATTCACCTATAAATCACACCACCGCACAAAGAAATACCTAAAGCAGAGCTTCTGGTCTCTTTTTCAGTTCTGTACTGCTAATGGTCCTTTGTCTTTTATATTTACAGAATGTCTAATGGTCTTGAAAGCGCCCGTTTTTTAGTGCCTAATCTTAATTAGGCTTGATTTTCAGAGTCCGAGTGTTCGTCGCTTTCCAAAACTTGATCTCATTTACAGCTGTCAAACATTAGTTTTATCCAGAATTGATTGACCTTTTGAATATTTAGGCTGTAACTGCTAATGAAAAATGTGATTTTTGTACAGAATCATTAACCTGGCTGCAGAAATGCACATTCCTACCAGGCGTAAAGTTAACAGAATTTTAGGTGCCAAATTCAGTTCTTGTAGGTCCCACAGCTTCAGTAGAATTTGATTCCTTTACAAATACATTCATCTGTTGTAACCACCCCTGTCCTTTAATGTATGTTCAATTCTTGTTAACTTCCAAAATGCTTTGAAAATATGTAGGATGTCTTAAATCGAGTATAACAAAAGCAGATAAAGAACAATAATTGTAACTGGAGGCACTTTTCAGATCTAGTGTTGTCTAGTTCCTTTTGTTCTCGAATTTATGATTCCACCAGCCATCTTTGAACTTGGGCTCTCAATGCGTGCGTGATTGTTTTTATCTTCAACGTGTTTCATAAATATTAACTGTTGACTTCTTGAACGGGGGAGTAACGTGAGAAAAATGAGGATTCAATATTTTTCATACGTGTATTCTACACGTGCAAGAAGTGACTACAAATATGGAAGTAAAAGTTCTGTAAGTGGTTTGCAGAAGGATTGCTGAAGGATTGTCCTTTTGCATTTTAATTTGGGTTCAAAAGCCTCTCCTTCTCCCTTCGGGCTGTTCTTGTTGCTGGACTTCTTGCTGGAGTCGCTGTGTTCAGTTACAGCTGAGTTAGTTGCTAAGAGGCACATTTTCAAAGCGACATGTGGAGCCGCTGCCTCTGGAGTCCCATTGACACTCCAGTGGCCCAAACACAATGCTTTGAAAACCCAGCCCAAAGAGGAGGGAGGAGGAGAAGCTCTTCAGAAGGAGCGTACAAGGGAAAGAACTCATATTTAGATATTATCATTACTCTTAAATTAATTCTAACTTACGTTCACCAAAAGGATTGTACCAATCCTTCCGTGCGTGGTGAGGAATTATAGTACTGTTGTTATTACGAGGTTGTAAGGATTTTCGCGTTTTGTAGGGTCACCCACAGCTAGATGGTATTAAAATCACAGGGTCCTCTCAAATTGGAGCACACGTTGTTCTGATGTGAACTTGTCTTGTTTTTAAAACCCTGCAAGGAGAAGGAAGTGAAACCTGCGGAAATCCATAGGCCTCATTTGTTGGGATCATCTCCTAATGGAGCGTCTTGGAGGCATTGCGCAGAGATAAAAAAGGAAAACCATAGAAGAGAGTAATAACAGTCATATAGACACGTCAAAACTGCCAGACGCTTTTTTTTTTCAGTTCTGCTCTTTATGAAACTTAATCAGTTTTTATAGTGCAATACATAGTTTAGTACAATTTATTTCTAAAAACCTCTACTGTATATTTGTCTAGCCTTCATTTCATTAAGAAAAGTGCACGATTTTACAGCTTAAAAGGCCATTCTGCAGAATGAGAATGGATGAAAGAGGTTTATGTCAGGGTTGGGTTTGTTGGTTTTTTTTTTGTAGATACATCTCTATAAAACATAATTTTCTTTCTAGCAGGAATTAAAGGGCCACAAATAGCTGTAATCATCTTATGCAGTATTAGGTAAAAACTAATCCCAATAGGTTTTTCGAAAATTCGGATAAACCCATCTGTAGTGGATGACGTATTTCCTGAGGACTTTGAAACCACGTCTTATGGTTTTTTCTCATGCTTGCGTAACTTTGCCTGAATTTTAAAATGGCATGTTTTCAACTAAAATCTGCATCACCACCTTCTTTTTTTTTTTTTTTTTTAATGGTATTGTAACATTTCTGCAGAATGTGCAGAATAATGTGGATGTTATAAAACTGCCTCTCTTAAAAATTGCTGTAGTAAACATTACTGTAAGGATTACAGAATTTACTGGTCGTCTGTGACACAGCCTGTATTTAGAGACTTAGGATATAATTTTGTGTTCTTAGTAAGAGGGTTTTTTTAGGCTCTATACCTCATTCAGCTCAATTTTAAATAAGCCCTGTTAAAAGAATCCGTTTTAAAAGAACGATAATGACTTTTAAACCAAGTCAAAAAGGAAATCAGGTTATTCTTCTGCAACCACATACTATTTTTGTATTAAAAGTTTGTAGAAATTAAGTGGCAGTGTAACTCAATAGTGTTATATTAGTGGCCAAACTCCCAGCAATCTAGTTATATCTTGCTATCCTCCGTGTTACCGGGGAGTGCTATAGGACAGATAGGGTGCATAAGGAGGACATAAAATATACCCATTTAAGAGAGCCAAAGCAAGTCCCTCCTTCGCTTGAATTATTTTAGGATGTACATATCTATTAAGAAATAGACTAGCCGAAATGCAAACATTTTGTAGAGTAAGCATGAAGCAAGTCAAGAGCTTGGTTTCCTTTGGATTTGTCTTAGTTTGATTGACTTTGGCTACAAAGCTGTGAGGTGGGACTGAAACTCCCCTTGCATTTAGGGCAATGGTTAAATTTCAGGATAGTTTAGATATGGAAGAAGCTGGAGCGGAACCTGCCATAGGAGTAACGATGGGATGTTGAAACATGCCGCTGTCGCAAAAGGAAAACGCTAAGAATGAAAAATGGGAAAGATTTTGATAGATGTAGCCATCCATGCATGTCAGCTAAGAATAATGATAAAAAGTCTGCCCATTTGTAGGCTTTAATGCTGAGAAGAATAATTATGCTGTTGACTATATAGAGAGAAGAACGTAGAGGCAGTTAATGGAAAGGCAAGGAATTTGTTTAGGCATGTTGTGTTTAAGGAGAAACCCTTTGAATAGTGACAGAAGGAAACTGGAGACTAGAGGGAAGGAGGTGGGTCAGGACTGGGGGAAGACGTGTGAATGGCAGGATGAATGGTGAGAAAAGCAGGAGACCTGCAGCACAGTCCTGGGCTGGGGATGGAGCCTGCTCCAAAGCAGGTGTTGAAGAACGATTATAGATGTCAGAGGAAAAGTCAGGATCATGCCACACCTCAAAAATCCAGTGCTAGTCACACACGGTAGCGCTGGCCTTCAGTGTTAAAAAGCTTGTGATATTTGCACAAAAGGCATCAAAATAATCTATAAAATACCGCAGGTTGTTATTGTCTGCCTCTATGATCTGTCTTTAAGAAATACTTCCAGGCTGTTCTCCACAACCACCAAGACCCCTTTTGTACTTCTTCCTTTGAGTGAACGTGAGAATTGACATTCTCGGGACCACGGAAAACAAGGCGATGCCAAATTTCACAAGGCTCCTGATAAAGCTGCTAGAGTTGAGGGTATGAAAATGCGGGATGTGTTTGGCAAGCACCTTTCTAAGGTGATGGTGACCCTCACTAATGTTTCTCAATCCACAGGAGGAAGCGTGTTTCATCACTTAGTGCTGTGTCAGTGTTTCAGGGACCAAAAGGGTGTTAAATGAATTGCTGTACTGGGAAGCTTTTCAATATGAAAGCACAGCCAGGTGTCATCTATTCGTACTTGCCAAGCTCACTCTCAGTAGATGTTTTTAGCCTGCTTATGTGTTCAGCGCACTTAGCTACTTACAGCGCTCCTGAATGTAAGGTGACCGATCTCCTATGTCATTGTTCTCTAGGCTTAATCCCAGTGAGCTGGTTTCTGCTCGTGGCGGGCTATTTCACCTCCTGTAACGACACTGAATTCCTCGGGAGTTAATCCCGTGCAGCCAAGCCTGCGTTCACCAAGTCAATAGGAAAAACTCCCATTGACTTCTCCTGCCTTGGGTCATGCGTTGGAGTGATTCTTCCAGAGATTTATATTCAGACCTTCCCGGACTGAGAAATAAAGATTCTTCTATAGCCGTGTCTAAAAATATTGAAACCCTCCCTGACTGTTACAAATGTCGAGGAGCAAAAGAAATGTGCAGAAACCCTTCAGTGCTCTGTCACATTTGAGAAGCGCTCAAATGACATCTCTGACAATGGGGAAGCCTGTTATTACTCCGCACAGAGTCCTACTTTCCCAAACTGGCATCTTTCTTTGTTGCGGCATAAATTACAGCAGAACTGAAATTTAAATTCAAGGGCAGCTTTTGTTTTGCCTGAAGACAGCTGCAGCTGCTTTTATTCTTGAAGTCCAATTCTCTTAGTAAGCAAATTTGAGCTTTCTCTCAAAATAGCTAAAGGTAGCAGTGCTAGATCTTCGGGATGGTTTGAAGCCGTGTGATATTTTTTTTTTTTTTTTCACGAGCTGGGGGCTGGACCGCGGCCAGCTCGAGGAACTAACCCTCGCGGTTCTCCAGCGAAAGTCTGGTTGCACAGAGTGAACCATTAGTTCCCCAAAAATGGGAGATCTAATGGGGCTGGTTTCCTGTGGATTTTGGCCCACGGCTATTTTGACTCCCATGGCAGTGTGATTTCCCCTGCAGTAACTTCATTTCTCTCCAGCTCTTCTGACTCTCCCCGCCCCATGGTACCTGCAGATCCTTTGGAGGAGCTGAGGCTTCTTCACTTCCGTCGAGTTGCATTGACATTGGGCAGAGGGTTCAAAGTTAGTTGGTGAGAGCTGGCAGACGGATGCACGTGCAGGAGAAGGACAGACGGACATCGCATTACTAGAGGGAAATCAGGCTGAAGACACCCAGAGAGGGGAGTTCCATTGAGGCCTGAAATGTTCCCCAGTCTTTCTTAGTTTTGTCTGTGATGGAGGGGGGAGGTGATTCTGCCCCTCTACTCTGGTGAGACCCCACCTGGAGTACTGTGTCCAGCTCTGGAGCCCTCAGCACAGGAAAGACATGGACCTGTTGGAGTGGGTCCAGAGGAGGGCCACGGTGATGATCAGAGGGCTGGAGCACCTCTGCTGTGAGGACAGGCTGAGAGAGTTGGGGTTGTTCAGCCTGGAGAAGAGAAGGCTCCAGGGAGACCTTATAGCGGCCTTCCAGTACCTAAAGGGGGCCTACAGGAGAGATGGGGAAGAACACTTGATCTGGGAGTGTAATGATAGGACGAGGGATAACGGTTTCAAACTGAAGGAGGGTCGATTTAGATTGGATATCAGGAAGAAATTCTTTCCTGTGAGGGTGGTGAGACACTGGAACAGGTTGCCCAGGGAAGCTGTGGATGCCCCATCCCTGGAGGGGTTCAAGGCCAGGCTGGACGGGGCTTTGAGCAGCCTGGTCTGGTGGGAGGTGTCCCTGCCCAGGGCAGGGGGTTGGAACTAGATGATCTTTAAGGTCCCTTCCAACCCAAACCATTCTGCGACTCTATGATTCTATGACTCTATTTCTGCATTTCTGAAAATGTCAGAATTGCTTTTGCCTTTGGGAGTTATGGGGTGTTACAGTGATGCCGGGCTGGTTAGAGGTGAGGAGCAGATAGAGCCAGGGCACGGCGCTCCCTGTTCTTGCTGGCCAGCCTGGAGGTGTGAGCAGCCCTCCCACAACAACTTTGTAATATTAAAGTAATTTGGTTATTTTCCACCTTGAGAGAAGGCGTGTGTGCAAAGATGTGGGAATCTTGTGTGGATACCCCAAATCGGTTTTTGTTTGAAAGAATTTAGTTATCAGTAGCTTGTGAGTTACCAGAAAAGATCTGAAGCCCAAAGCAAAGCTCTGATACCTCTCACATTTCTGGGCATTTTGTTTGGAATCTCAGCCTTGCTGTTGACCTTTTCCTTAACGAGTTGCACAAAAACGCTGGATACGAATGCTGATGGACTCTGAAAAATTCAGAATCCCAGCCCAGGTGTCTGTGTTTGGATTCTCAGCCTATCTGTGTACAAGAAGAAACCGATTACAGCCCCGGTACTACCTGGGTAATACATAATCACTTGTAATCCTAATGCAACCCTCTGCTCGTGTTTTGCTGCCTTTTAACCAATGAATGATATAGCATTTACATCTCAGACAAGGAATTCAGCGGCGTTGTGGACTTTTTCTCATTCAAAATGCAAAATGCATTGGAAATAAACCATTTTTAAGATGAGTTTTTAATATGAGCAATGTGGTCATTTGTTGAGCTTGTTAGTTTTCAATATCCAACACGGGATAAAAGCCCTCTTTTGTTCCTGTAGTGTTTTTTTTTGAAGAGTGTCTTGGCCATATGGATTCCGTGTATAATTAGAATTAATAAAATGCAGTTGCAGCAGCTGTTGCTGGGTGGCTGCTGTCCCAGTGTGAAGCTTTTCTTTCTCTTTGCATTAAATAGGGATAGCCCTTTATTATTGGTTTGTGATGAGAAATAGGGACAAATTATTAAGAGATGCATTTAAATAATCTGGTTTTATTTTGAATAATGTGTTCGCCTTTTTCAAGCTGAGGGAATATAAAAGGACAATGAGATAGATTTTTTTTTTTGGCGTTAAATAAAGAAAGCCTGGGTTTATATCTGGCTAATGTAGTTTGTATATCTACTAATAAAATGGAAGAAAATAATGTGGAGCAAGCTGTTCCATCAGTAATCCCAATATTTATTTTTGTCTCTGAAATAGAGCTGTTCTCCCTCTCTAATGTTTTGGTCTGCGGAGACCGTGATGTGATTTTTGTTTAGTGAATATAACCTTTTAAGAAGCTGCGTGGTAATTTTAAAATCACGGAAACATTTTAGCCTTGAAGAGTGTTATTCCTTATAGTTTTCAAAGCTGCTATAAATGAGCCAGATCTGTTGCCTGGTACCACCCCTGTGGCTCTTCCGGAATTCCAGGACTATCTTTCTTAACCCTGTGCTTCCAGTGTTATGGGCGTCAGTGAAAAACACTGATTTAAGGAATTTACGTGGGATTGAGCACTGAATAGTAAAATGCGTGAAAGTAAACTAGTTAATCCTGCATATACATATGTGTATATATATTTATGTATATATATACACACATATTTATAATACTTACATAAATGAATATATATAGAGAGAGAGTAACAGGTAACCGTGGATATCATATTAATCTCAAACTTTTACTGTAGTTTGCTCAGGTGTGATTCTGTACTTTGGAGCTCTGTTGGGTATTAAAATATGGCTTGACAAGAAATACTGCAGACTCTGTTCTTCATTCCCATCGTGTGTTTATTCTGTCGTGTGGTCCATCTTCTGTGCCTGTGTTTGGGCTCTCTCACCCTGATCCGCCACTGAGATAATTGCGAGCTCTTTTCAAAGAAGGCTGAATTTATGTCTTTCATTTGTTTCTTCCCTGTCTCTATTTAGTCCTCATAGTTGTGTGGGTTTGCATTTCTGCTGACTTAGTTGATTGAGGCACTATTGCATAAAATCCCTGGCATTAGAAATAGAAAATAGCTATTACAATAATCATCATTATGTTACGTTACACAAAAATGATGTGGTATTTCAAAACACTGTGAAAAGAAGAGAATTAGGTCTGTGGTCAGAGGTAGGGCAGTGCTATAACTAAGGTAGCTTCTGCGAACTGAGCTCAGTTCCTGTACACACAGACAGCGTGATACTTCTTACTTATTTGACTGCAAACTATTTTCCTTAAAAAATCCTGCTTCTTTCGGTGTGTAGAAGGGGCAGGACTCAGCTGATGTGCAAGTGTTTCAATCACGGCTTTCCCGTCGTTATTTACTGTGTAATGAGGTGATTGTAGTTCTGTGCTATGGAGGTGGTACTGGAGCCCTGAGAAATAGAGGTAAAAATATCTGCTTAATTTAGAGGCCTGATTGGAGACACTTCTGACCTGATTCATCATCACATACACCATTTTTAACGTCTGGTCACAGCTTTAGCTGCAACAGGGAGTATCACTGTTCCAGCAAGATTGTCCCAGCATCTCATTTTGGGCACTTAAAACATAAGGATCATCTGATGGGTAATCATTTTGGAAAAATGTGGCGTACGTGACTTCCCGACCATCTTTGTAGGAGTCAGAGGTAGGATCTAATTCCCAGGGTGGCATTTAATGTTCTTAAGCTAAAGAACCTTCAAGAAATCTTCTTATGGCGCTCAGCCTTTCAGCTCCTGAGGTAAGTGGTGCAAAGTTTGCTCAGACAGCTTCCCCAGCTGGGCAGACCCATTCGGTGTACTGAATAGTCTCAGGGCAGGGAGAAAAATGGTATGTGACCATATACTGAAATTGTGACACTTTCTAACTTTGGCACTTCCCTTTACAGCATTAGCAGTGTTTTGAAGTTAATTTTACAAGATGATTTCCTAGCTTTGAAGGTTAGTAAAAAGAGCTTCTCATCTCAAATTCCATTGTGTGATGATAGTGATAACACACAGGTTTTAAAGCCAGGTCAAAACTGTCGGACACTTCACACCAGCCTTCACTGCTTGAGGTAATGGGGATACTGACACTACCAAAGGTAATGTTTCCTTTCTCCTAGGTCTGATTTTTGTCCCAGTGGTTAGTTTGTTTTGATGAATTAGGTGGTTTTCTTCTGCAAAATAAGTGTTTTGAAGGCACCCCATCCCTGGAGATGTTCAAGGCCAGGCTGGATGGGGCTTTGAGCAGCCTGGTCTGGTGGGAGGTGTCCCTGCCCAGGGCAGGGGGGTTGGAACTGGATGATCTTTAAGGTCCCTTCCAACCTAAACCATTCTATGATTTTATGATTCATACTTCTTGGAGGTGCTGGGACTGGGATCACCATCATTTCCGATGTGCTGCTGATAACGGAAATGTCAGAGCAGATGGTGTCGGAGTGGTTTTGCTTGGAGAACTCGCTTCCCGATCCTGGCTCTGCCGCTGCCTTGCTGCGTGCCCTGGGCCCGTCCTCTGCCTCCACCGCAGACAGGTGGGGACGTGGCTTAAAAGGGCCCTTGTTGCCTTCTCCCACCAAAATTGTGGTTATATATATGTGTATTTACATACGGATCACATATATTCACAATATTGTGTATATATATACATGCATATGTATATATATGCACACACATACGTGAGATAATTGCATGTTATTACATATATATACTCATAGATATGAATGCTCATTTTCAGCAGGGGGTTTGTTAGGAGATTCGCTGTCATCCCAGAACCCAAATACCTGCACGAAGCAAGAGGAATTGTCATGGGGGAGTACCTTTCGAAACAGATAGTAGTTCGATAGCAGGAGAAATCTGCCCTAATTACAATGAGACAGAACGATAGAGTTGCATCTCTGCGATATCTGTAGTGGATATTTTCTCCCAAATTTTGCTTTTTCTTGAACCGTTTTTAATCTCCAGTGTTGAACTGCAATACAAAACTGTAACTTCATTCTTTTTCTTCTTTAACCTGTGTCTAAAACCAAACGACCGCTCTGTTTTTATTCTCTTCATCGTTTCGTACCCAGCCTGCCTTCTGAGGATTTACCAGTGAGTTTTGGTGGGGTAGACCGTACTTCTCATGTTCACTTAGTCGTGTTTTCTTTATAAGCAATTCATTTATGTTGTAAGTTTTGTAAATACAATTTGGAAGAAAACAAATATACTTGGAAAAAAGTAACTTTGATCTCTTTAAAGTTAAAGTAGTCAAACCCTTTCTCTAAATAAAGTTTAGAGTGACATCTTGTGGTAATGTTGATTTCAAATATACTTATCTGTCAGTATTATTTTATTTTGTCCACAGTAAGCGTAGTGTTTGCTGTTTCAAAGTGTTATGGATTGCTTAGGAGAAGGGTATAATGACTTCTAAGTATCACTGGGGCTTTTGTGAGATTGGAGATGTGGTGTAAGGGTCCTACACTTTTTCTCCATGAAGTTTATCCCACAAACACCTGTGAGTTCCCAGTGTTTTGAACTCCAGTTCAAGATGTTTTAATGCTCTTCCAGCCATTGCCTATCTTTTGGAATTGCTCAAAAAGTTCTAACTAGCCATGATGCCAAAGCAAGCAGGAGCACGACATCTCTCAGCGACGTTTGTTCAGGCTAATTCATTACCTGTCCAAAGATTTGCTTAGTTAAAGATAAACATGTCCAGGAAGCTGGCATGGAGGATTTGTTAGCGTAGAAATGGGTAAGCCCTTTTAAGATCCGTATTGCAGTAGTGTGTACGCTCTCTACCTATGGATCAGCCTCCAAGGTCTGAGGTGGGGTGAAGTGAATGCACCACCACCAAACCTCATCCAGATGCCTACCACATGCTCAGACTATGGTTTTGTGCAGGATGTCTAAAAGAAATACAAATCTCTTCAATGCAAGGGCGGGATGTAGAATGGTTTTGTGCTCAGAGGCTTAAAGGAATTGGGAAAGCGTGTAAGATTTGCATTCCCCTTTGGGAAGCCCTCTGCAGAAACACAGGAGTCCTGGCCCTAGAGAGAGTTACTGTCAGGTCAAGCAAAGTACTGCTTGGTATGGTCTTTCAAATCAGCCATACAAAGGTCTGTTCCTGTTCCTCACCATTGAAGAGGAGAAAGATGCTAATATTCTGCTAGGTCAAGTTTTAACTGTATAAAACGATGATTAATGTTACCATAGTGCCCATCTGGCAGGTTGAATACCTGGCTGCGAAATTAATTGTTCAGTGAAAGACACTTGACCTTTCTAAGAAACAGATTATTTTTAGGGGAACGGATTCATTAACGTATGCCAAACGGAAAGTCCCTCTACGGCTGCTCTGGGGTGCATCACTCGTAACGTGTGGTCCCAGCTCTGCCGTCCTGCGTTGCGAATATGGGAGACCTGATTCAGGGAAGCGTTCTGTGTTTGTGTAATTCAGTTTTTTGCTGGAGGTATTTTGGTCCTGTGAGAGTGCCAGTGCTGGGCAAATGGTTCATGGGATGTGCCAGCAAGTGTTGAGGATTTTTAGCTTTGTGGTAAAGCACACAAAAAACCAAGAAGCCCAACTCAAAGATCCTAAAAGGGCCATCTGGTGACCTCATTTCTTAATTTGACGGAAAATAAAGATGTGATGTTTTCAGTGAAGATGAATGTTTGGCTTGAATTGTTCCTGGTTAATAACGACGTACAAGTGAAGCTGTTAATATATTCCTGATACTGAAACTGGAAGCGCTGATGTAGGTTTGGTGTAAAACTAAGCAAATAATGTGGATAGCCTAGGTTAAATTTGTCAAATATACTTTAGGAAAAGCCTTAAAAATTTTATTTGAAATACACAAAGTGTGTATAAATGACATATTTACAGGGATAATGCTGGAGATTTCCTTGGCAAAATGCCTCCACCCATCCCAACAGATACTATTGAAATAGTAAAGAAATTTGTAGATACAGTTGGGTACCAAACTAATGCCAGTCTTGTTTAAATGCCCTCTCTTTTTGTCACAAGAGGAAACGACTGGTGATGATTTTTCACGGTAAAGGAAGGCTGTCTGCTCTTTCTATTTGGTTTCTGCTGCACAGACAGTGATGTCCCTGTTGCACTTTTTGAATGGCTGCTTGGTGAATTTTGTCATGTTACGAATCTGAATCTTCTCTAATAGTTTTCATCTGCCCAAGCCAGAGCGTACTCTTCATGCTGAGACAGCTAGATATTAAGTAGGTAATGCACCACGAGAAGGTTTCCCCGTAATGCAGGACGTGAGGCTGGGATGACATTGTGCAAACCACAGTTTCCCCCAAAGCTGTGATTCCCAGGCGGTGAATTCTCTGCGCTGGCAGGAGACGTACCCTGCCGCGGACAACCCATTGGTGCCACCACCAACAGAAATGGGGCAGAAACCCTGAGCCAGCCGATGAGCGTTGCTCCTGAGTACGGTGCTCCCAACTGGGTGGGATGTGTTGAAAATAAGGTCTCATCAGTGAGACAGTGTTTGGGTGGGAGGAATAGATATTTGAGGGCTTAATTACTGAATCTTCTGAACTCCAACCAGCTATTCATATCCTCTTTTGGCGGTATAAAGCCAAAATCTTACTGTGCTGTGATCACTTAAGTCCCCTGGCTCTTTTAGCCAGAATAAAAGCAAAATTCTACCAATTCTGGCCCTTATTTTGTGCTAGTGTTCCCTTCTCTGCAGCTCGGAGGTGACAGGCTGCCTGCAGGATCCTCCAATATTATTAATAGCCACAGCAAATTTAAATTTAAAATGGAGGTGGCTGAAGGAGAACAAAGTCACCCACGGAGTTTGAGGGCCGTTGCTTTAAGTAATTGCTTTCTACCCATGTAAATCTCTCTGAGGTTTCTTTTGGATTAAGTATTCCTTACTTCTTCTCTAAAACTCTTGTTTAATATTCATGTGTGTTGTTAAACAGCTGCTGCATCCTCCTCAAGAGCAGAAAGGGAGAATGCATTTCAGTAGCATCCTTAACTATATCCCTTGCCTACTTCAAAGCAGCAGCACGGCCGTTAATTAATACTTATCAAATGCACTAAAATCACTGGATGGGAGGCACTATGGTTGTGCAAAGCACTATTTATTTAGAGCTCTTTTACCTGGCCAATTTGACTATTTGCGAAAGGCACTTGAGAGCGACCACACGAAGCTCACTGTAATGCTGACTTGATTTCTCTTCCCATCTCTGAATGGGAACACAATCAGGGCAGACTTTCCAAAGGTATAATAATTGCAGAAAGGTAGGTGCTCTACTTCACCTGAGAAAAACACTCTTCACTTAATTAGTTGCACGCATGGCATTTTGCAATAGGTTGGAATATACAGAGTTTGTATTAACGCAATGGAATATAGAGAGACCTTGTTAGATTTTATTACATTTTCTGCTTGGTAATTTATTGTGATTAAAAAGCCTAATTCTTTTGCTTATCTTGTAATTATAGCAAGGTGTTTATGAACAGGAACTCCGGCTGCTTTTCTGTATAGAGTCTCATTAGGTGAGGAATTAGAAAGCCCTTTCAGACTGTTAATCTTTGCTCATAACACAGGGTGTATAAAGCATTCAAAAATGGAGGTGTTACGTGAGGTCAAGATTATACTTGGTGAGTTGATACCTGAGTTTGCAACAAGGACAACCAATCTGAGAGATTTAGATGGTCTTCAGAGTAGCGCCTCTTTATTTTGAAGACCACACCTTCACAGCCCTCCTCTGGAATAGGAAGATAACTAATAGTCCCCATTTCATCAAAAAGAAGATTTAGGTGTCTGTGTGTACAGTGCTCCCTAACCCTGAACTCTGGCTACAGTTCAGTGTCTCCATTTGACATCCCAGTACGTGTGCTTGGTGAGAACGAGACATCTAATGTCCATGTCTAAACAACACAGAAGCCCCCCGAGGAGTCCCATCCTTGTGGGATGGTGCCCAGCCGCCCATGGCACTGCTGGGACTTTGTTTACAGATTGCAAAGCCCACCTGATCTGAACAAAGGCTTTAGTGACTGACCCAAGACCTCACAGGACGCTTGTGAGTGAACACAGAGCTTAAATGAGGAATCCAAAGCTCACATCACACCGTGAGGTCATCCAGATTTACGCTGTCAGGCTCAAGTTATAATGGAAAGCATTGTCTGGCTTCGTTCTGCTGGAGAGAATTGAGACCCAGTCAAGGCCCTATTCTTGTTTGGTTTTGTTATCTTTGCTGTAGAAGATGGGGGAGGATGTCCACCTAGAGCAAGAGCGGGTCAGAAAATGGCAAGCAGTAACTAGAAATAGGAACATATGAAAACAGAAGGGGACAATGAGCTTTTATTGCTGTACAAATTATTAATGAACATGTAGCTCTGTATTTTTGCGTTGTTCGTGGTAATTGTTATTTTTACAAATTTATCAATTCCTGGAAATTATCTGTTCTACAGTTTGGACAAATGTATGTCCCTGTGGATGGAGCTGCCAGCTATGAGACTTTTTACTGCCAGTCTTGCTTTGGGTGGTACTTGCTCATAACGTGAAATCTGAGTGGTTATGATTGAATAAACCAGCTTCATGGACTCTAATGCAATAAGGATCAATGGGAATACAAAATTAAAACCAGATATTTAATTAATATTCTATCCAACTTGCTATTACCCCAGCCACCTGCGAGTGAGGGTCCACTGATTTTGTTTCGTTCCCGGTCTTCTGTGAGCTGAGCTAGGAGCAGAGGTCAACCTAGATGACTGTAACCTACAATTGTGCATTATCCACGGGCCAAAAGAAGCTGCAGGGTGAGATTCAGTCCACGTAATTTGCACTTTAGTTGGTTTGGCCTTGGAATGAAGGTGATACACCTAAACGTACGGGTATAACTCTCTGTAGGCAGTGGAAAGAGGTGGTGCCTTTGAAAGCAGGAAATCCTTTTTACCTGAGCTGAGCTGACCTCGTTAGATTGGCTGAGTTGTGTCCTAAGAATTCAGGCAAAGCAAAACAAAGCAGCAAATATGCAAGAACAGTGAAAACAACTATGACTTTAAAACATGCTTTAAAAAGCTATCTTTTTCTGGGTGGAGCTGGCATTGTTCCTGAAATCATTATTTTTCTGAGGAGGTACTCCTGAAGGAGAAGAAATCATCTTTAGTTGGGAGGTTTTATCTACTTGTGCGGTGGATTTTTTTTTTTTTTTTTGCACAAATTTAAATATTCTTTAATTAAAGAGTCTGAGCTGGAGACGTACGAAGCACCGAGCCAAGGAAATCTGTCCTGTGCATGGCACAAAAATTGCATGGGAGTGAGAAGGACAAGATCTCGCAAAAGCTTTGTTGGTGATTCCTGGGGATTAAGGGAGGTGTCTTGGTGACAACGTAAGAATCCCAGTTGATGCTTCACACAAGCTAAAATATACGCGTCTTTCATTGACTACTTGTCTGGGACTATAACAACTGTTAAAGTAACCTAAAACCAGGACTGTAAATATTGGATAAGAACATCCAGTACTTTAATGAGATAAAGTGACTGCCAGGCGCTGGGGAAGGGAAGGGACAAGCACTATTTGTTTAGCTTTGCTAAGTGTTTTGTTTATCATGTAAGACTTTTTGGCTTAGGACTTAACTGCCAAGCACCAGTTTCCTGTTGCAGTGCCTTTCTGTTATCTCTTATGTCACTCGTGACCTTTTCTTTCAAGATAATTCCATCCTTGTAAAATTTCACTTGGAGGAGAAAATCAATAGAACCAGTTAGTAAATTTAAAAAAAGGGATTCTGAATTAAATATCTTCTTCACTTCACTACATTTTCACCTTTGGCCTCTGCAGTTGAGGTCGAAGCATGGGATCTGTGCCTTTTTGGGGGAACGGTCTCTTCTTTGACATATTGCTCCTCAGGCCCAGGATGTCAACAGTCTCCTGAAGTACCAGAGTGCCGTGGGGTTTCCTTCAGCATTTGCCTACAGAATTTGGGCTTTCCTGGTGTAGCATTAGGATATATTGTGAAGGTCCCTGTAATAAGGCCGTGCAGCGGGAGAACTGCTGGATTTCTCCCTTTGTGCCCTGTTTTCTTGCAGTTTGGCTTTACTTTCGCTAAGGAGAGGTCCATGAACTCCAATGGCCTTTTGCTGAACACGAGATTTGAGTTTGTGCTTGTACTTTTGTATATCGATTTTCAGGTGGCGAAGAGACGGATCTGTGTAGAAATAGGGATGGGGCTGTGAGGCACGGTACAGTAACAGTGCTGTAATGATGAGGTGTGTTATGCCAGGTGTCTTTTGCGCTTAAAGAGGGTGTTGGCATTAAATCAAGGCAACCCTAAGGTAGGGGAGGACATCTGGGTAAACAAAAGGGCCACTCCTGAACTTTCACTGAGCAATGTGGACGGCAAGTAAAGGATTAGAGATGAAGACACAGGAACACTGGGACATGTATAGTCCATTCTAAATGGAATAAACACATTTTCAAAGTGAAATAAAAATTTGTGTAGGCCTCTAAGTAACTAGCAGTAAGAGTAGTGTCATATACGTTGAAATAACCTGTGCTGGCAAAGTGCTCGCATCCAGCACCACTTTTAAGGATAAATACAAGAGCTGCAAGATTTTTCAGTCAGAATTCATATTCTGCAAGCTTTGCACTCAAATAAATTTGATGTGAAAGTTTCTGGGAGAATCATCCTTTGAAACAGGACTTGTATCATCGTGGAAGGCAAGCACGCGCTAAGCCCTGCCAAAGGATAGGAGATATGGATGTTCCTGCACAAAAATCTTCTCTTCACAATTCTCAAACGTGTTTTTTAGGATTGTCATTCATTCAGATTGTCAACTTCCTCCAGCTTCTTCAGTGCCAGTCTTTATCATCGGTTTGAAAAACAGTAGTATGAAAATAGTCATGATGAAGGGGAAGATGTTCTAGCTTGAGGCAGTTGCTCTGCCAGACCTCTCCTTTTTGCTGCAAAAGAGCCTCAGGGAATATTACAATTCCTCTTCATTGCCCTCCCTGAAAATCACTGGACACAAGAGGCATGGTGGTCGCCTATCTCATGCCCATTGCTCATTGCATATTGCTGTATACTAGAACTGATTCACAAACTGCAATGCTTTTTTCCAAACCAAAAGCTACTTGACAAGCGTTGGTCAAAGAACACGGTTTTGGAGAGGCCTTCACTAAACAACAGATTTGCAACAATTCTTGGCTAAAACACAGCATTTTGCTTTGAAGTACAATTTCCACGCTGTGGTGAAAAGACTTCAAGAATTTGCCGTACATACGTTATATCCTTAAAGTCTCTCAATGGCACCGTGAGTAAATTTGAAACCTTTGGTGGGTGATTGCACAGCTGAGGGTGACAGGGAATCTCCGCTCCTTCTGAACCGGATAACGTTCTCATAAAACAGCACGAAGTAGTGGTGCAGATCTCACGTGCAAGCAGTATACACAAGTGTTAGGACCGAGCAGATGGCTCACAAATGCAGAAGAAGTTGCACTCAGCAAATTCTTAGTAGTTCGCTTCAAGAATGGTTACGTGACAAAGTCAGTGCAAGGCAAGCAGGAGTGTGGATCTCCAGGAAAGTAACTGCCCATGTGCACACTCTCACCATCTAATAAACCACTCTCTGACAACATACTGACAGCTGAATCTATTTGGAAATGTCTTTATTAGCAAATTAACCTGGGAACAGCCGTGTCTCCACACAGGGGGACTCAATCATCTGTACTATAAAATTGCTTGCTTGGTTTCTTACAAGTTTTTTGGTCCATGAGACCAGCATTCTCCCAAACGATTTACAGCCCAGGGATCACCCCTGTAAATTGGTGCATGTAGCTGCTTGGTTCTGGAGATGAAGAGAGTTTTAAAGTATGAATTCAAGCTTAGTGCTAGAAGATGGTCCCAGGCATGTGTCATTTCCATGGCACAGCTTGTGTGTTGAGGGTACTGGGAGAGATCTGACAAGCATTGTCAGAATATACCTTCAGACACTTAGGATGTTGCAGATTGTCCGCATTTATTTACTTCAAGTGTATCATCTTTTGTCTACCCTAAATAATAAGCCTGGTAGCAGTCACCCAAAACCTTCTTCCTGTGGCTAAATTTGATTTTGGTGGATCCAAGTAGATCCATTGGCTTGTTGGCCTCTATGGACTAATATCATGTTGTCTGTGAAGAGCCCTGGTTAACTGCTAGTCAAGGCATACAAAATAAGGCTCATATATTCTTAACAACTACAGGAAAAGCGAAATATTTGGAAAGATGATATTCATCTTTGAAAAGGCATGATGACTCATAGTCTAAGTAGAGCAAAGCCTTGACCCAGCCCAGAAAGCCAACCGCATCCTGGGCCGCATCAAAAGCAGCGTGGCCAGCAGGGCGAGGGAGGTGATTCTGCCCCTCTACTCTGCTCTCGTGAGACCTCACCTGGAGTACTGTATCCAGCTCTGGGGCCTCCAACATAAGAAGGACACGGACCTGTTGGAGCGGGTCCAGAGGAAGGCCGTGAAGATGCTCAGAGGGCTGGAGCCCCTCTGCTGTGAGGACAGGCTGAGAGAGTTGGGGTTGTTCAGCCTGGAGAAGAGAAGGCTCCAGGGAGACCTTGTAGTGGCCTTTCAGTGCCTAAAGGGGGCTTACAAGAAAGATGGGGAAGAGACTTTCTACTAGTGCCTGTTGCAATAGGACAAGGGGTAATGGCTTCAGACTAAAAGAGGGTACGTTTAGACTTGATATAAGGAAGAAATTTTTTACGCTGAAGAGTGGTGAAACACTGGCCCAGGTTGCCCAGAGAGGTGGTAGATGCCCCATCCCTGGAATCATTCCAGGTCAGGTTGGAGGGAGCTGTGAGCGACCTGATCTAGTTGAAGATGTCCCTGTCCATGGCAGGGAGGTTGGACTAGGTGACCTTTAAAGGTCCCTTCTAACCCAAACCATTCTGTGATTCTGTGATGTGAATATTGGCCATATTCACCGTTAGAAAGCTCTCTGGATCGCTCTGGTTTCATTCCCTGAGCTTGAGAAACCTCTCCTTCACTGTCAGTCCAGTGGGTGAGAGATTTTGGCAGCCACTGCTCTTTTCTGATCAAAGGGTGTAGTGAATGGCGTATCTTTAGAGATGGAACTTCATCTTGACTGAACCTCCTTCAACACCACCTTTTCAATATTGTAAAAATCATCATTTGACCTAACAATTAAGTCTTTCCTGACTGCATTATCTCCAGTATATTGATCCAGGAAACATCTATTATTTCTGTTAAACACAAATAATTTCAATAGGGATTTGCTACATACCACACAAAAGTTCAGCATTTAAATATGCAGCATTTTACGGCCAATTTTAGTGTTCTGTTACATTTTGACGATCTTCCCTTTGCTTATTTGCTGGGTTGAGATCAAACACGAAAACTGGCTTTTTCGCAGCATCTGCAGCACTAGAGAACTTGAATTATTTTAAGGAAGTAAAATCTTCCTGTCCCAGACGGCAGTAAAAGTCCACTTTGTCACAGCAATATCGCAGTGATGAATGATCAGGGGCAAAGCTTTGATTAATGACAGCTGCAGTTTGGATTTCACTGATGGTGATTTGGTACCTCCTTCCAGACAGCTGCACACTTACTGCAAGTATCTAACTAGGCATATTTATTATGCCAGTTTGGTTAAATAGTCGTATAAATTAAGCATATGGATACTTGTGTAATTTGCATATGCAGCATGTGACTGTATTATGTGAATTAGGCTTCTAAGGGAAGAATGTCCATAATTCAGCTGAGATATTCCTGTTTTGTTAAATTAAGGAGATCCCCGATTAGGTTCCATAGAAGGGAAATCCCAGTCTGCAAAGGGTCCTGGGGGCGAAGGGATGCAGTTTTCTCCTATTCAAGAGCACAGAATACCATTAATACACTTAAAGTTGTGCAGTATTTTCATGGGCCCTTCCAAAATGCTGAGTTCAGCAAAAAACCAGCAAATTTTGGGTGAGCATGGTTAGCCATAGAGCAAGCATACTGCCTTTAAGTAAGCTTTTTGCTATTAAATGTCCTCTTTTTTATAAACGTGAAGGACTAGTCAGCATTTGTGCTGCTGAAGTTGTTGTGCAGGTTTGCGACTGTAAATGTTCAGTAAGATAGTGTGGCAGCTGCGTAGGAATAAAGCTGCAACGAGGCTCCTAAATGACTGGTTTCACCTGTAACCGTTACTGTAATGGAATTAAGCTGGTCGCTGTGCAGTGGTTGTTGGGAGCTTGTATTTTGCGCATGAGCAAAGCTGTAGAGAAACCATAACCCAAATCCTGGTTATTTTATTGTACAACTCTTATAACAACTGTAAGTTGGACGACATGATGTTAAGTTCGTCTTTCTCCACTTTAGGCCAAGGCATCTCCAGCAAAATACAAGCTCCCATCTTCATTTCTATTACTCTCTTCTACCCATCCCTTGAAACATTAGCATTTTCAAGCTATCTAGATGTAAAATCTTTGCTGTTTTATACATGTGACAACAAGTAATATAATAAGGTTGGTTATATACCTCGGCAGATACCAAACAGGCTTCAGGTCTTTGCTGTGCTCCATCCCCTGACCTTTCCTCTGCCTGAGCAAGGTCTCCAGCCCTGCTTGGCATGACCGTGCCTGCCCCAGGTGCTTCCCCCACCACGTACTGGTACCTGCAGCGTAAATCCCGATTTACCTAGAGGAAACAAGGCGAGAGTCTGACCCCACAAAAGGACACCCTCCCTTACGTTTTTTGTCATCGTATTCAGCCGTGTTGCAACACAGAGGGATCCACGGAGCAATTTGTGGCTTCAGAATTAATTTCTCATGCGAGTTATTGCTGAAAGGAAAGGTGCAAAGTGCACGTGGCTCAAACACTGATTTTCTGTTTAGGGACTGCCATCGTGGGGGTAGTGAAATCCTACCAGGTGGTGCTAGAGTCTTACACGCCGCTGCAGCGAACAAGAAGTTTTTGAGCTAGACAAAATGCCCGGCTTCCCCATCAGCAGCAGATTCAGATAAATCAGTGTCATTTCTCCCTTTTTCCTTCGTGCACTATTAAGTCACAAGCTAATAACTCAAAGTGTGTGGTAGTGTCTAAAATGAAAGTCTGTTAAGAAATATTTTCTTTCCTTTTTGTTTATTGTTCTTTCTATGGGTACAACACACAGTGCTCCTTAGGACAAGTAATTATTGCAGGCTTTTTTGGGGTTGGTCTTGAGGGGAAGATTTATAGCGTATCAATTTCTTTTTTTCTTGCTTGACAAGGTATATGGGAACAACGAGTACGACTTGTCACCAGGTGGCACCATTAACCTAAATTATATTTCAGCTAGGTGGGTGCAATGAAGTTTCTGTTTGAAAGGAATTTAGTAGAAAGATTGCTCTTTTCACCTTTCTTCAGAGCCTAAGTAAACACACGGCGCAGGGAATAGGCCGAATTCTTCTTCTATTCACTGGCGCAGTTCGAATTCTTTCCTGCATTTGCAGTGTTAGAATCTGGTGAAGAATATTCCACGCTTTGTGTATGGTAAGTGAAATGCGTGCCTATGTTTCTCCATAAAACACCTTCCCGTTTCTGCATTTTGCAATATACTGCCCATCTGCTGCGTCCAAAAGCTCCATTTTCCCTGGTGAAACCCCAGAACGGGACCGGGGAATTCTCAAAGGGAAGTATTTGTATCTAAATGTTGTTTGAACGTCTTTAGACTATATTCTATGAACCCAAATGACAAGAAATCAGTTTTCCTTACTTACTCGTGAGTAGCACCATACACGTGGCCGAGCAGATGATGAGTCCTGTCACCAGCGGTGGTGGTGGTGGTGACCGCCCTCCGTGTCAGGACTGCTGCAGCCTGTATCTGCTCGTGCTGCTTCTCGGCACTCCCAGGGTGCTGTAGCTGTCCTCGGAACCAAAGAACCAAAACTTTTCCCATAGCAGACATTTAAATAGCTTGAGTGAAAAAGTCAGAATTTCTTTTGATAGTGTTGGATACCTTTCTAAATGGCTTTCATTGAATTTTATCAGCTTGAGCCTAAGATGGTAAACGTTGTGATTTTTTTTCTAAATAATGCCATTAACCTAATGATAGGAGACCAGGGTGACTCCTGGGAAAGAGCAAATTCTTGTTCTTCTTTTGATCCAGTGTTAAAGGAACACAAACCATCAGCTAGTTCTTTCTGAATACTCTGGAATGTTAAAAGTGAGTAGGGTTTTAGCTAGAAACCTTTGGGATTCTTAAAAGCATGGTCGTAGGATGCAGCTTGTAGTTCCTCCTTAGCTCATAAAAGTAGAGTCACAGAATCATAGAATGTGTTGGGTTGGAAGGGACCTCTAAAGGCCATCTAGTCCAACCCCCCTGCAGTCAGCAGGGACATCTTTAACTAGATCAGATTTGCTCAGAGCCTCATCCAGCCTGGCCTTGACTGTCTCCAGGGATGGGGCCTCCACCACCTCCCTGGGCAACCGATTCCAGTGCCTCACCACCCTCATTGTAAAGAACTTCTTCCTAATGGCTAATCTAAACCTACCCTGATCTAGTTTAAAACCATTGCCCCTCGTCCTATCCCTACATGCCCTTGCCAACAGCCCCTCCCCAGCTTTCTTGTAGGCCCCTTCAGGTGCTGGACGGCCGCTATAAGGTCTCCCTTATAAAGAACATACGCCCTTCTAAGTAAGCAGGAAAACAGAGATTTATACTTAAAAATATTCTTTCATTATATTTATACTTTAAAATATCCTTTCATTATATTTTTATTGTAGTGAAACCATGAAATGGACGTTGCTCACGTAAAATGGGAATCGTTAAGGTCAGCTTAAAGCAATGGGTTGAATATACTAGAGCTACGCTCTGGTCTCAGTGATTTCTGCGGCATTACTGGCTAGGATTGTATTGTACTAAAGTGCAAGTCATGCCGTAATTTAAGTCGTACATATTTTATGTGTTTTCTTGCCTTTGCCTGCTTCTCTGGTCAGCTGTGAAAGTCAGTGATTACGCAGTCTTTGTGTTAGCGTCCACTCCTTGTGTGCGTGGTTGAACAGCAGCAGTGGAGTCTCCATCCTTGGAGATATTAAGAAACTGGACGTGGCTCTGAGGAACTTGATCTAGTTAACCCTGCTTGAGCAGGGAGCTTCGAGTAGGTGGTCACCAGAGGTGCCTTCCAACCTCAACCACTCCCTGATCCTGTGTCTATCAGAAGAAAGGTCTCGGCAAACAGAACTTCTGAATTTCTCTAATGAAACCTGCAAAACGCCCCGTGTGGAAACTGCAGAATTGCTCTCAGGTAGACTCCTTGCTCATAAAGATAAGGGTAATATTCAGAGTGTTTGGAAAGAACGATTCTCTCGAGATTTGCTTTACCATGCAGTTTTTAACTGATGTTTGCCT
Source organism: Stercorarius parasiticus (assembly GCA_013396915.1). NCBI lineage: Eukaryota > Metazoa > Chordata > Aves > Charadriiformes > Stercorariidae > Stercorarius > Stercorarius parasiticus. The sequence continues at coordinate 371,421 of VWZL01001851.1, forward strand.
ATTACAACACAACAGATAATGTAAATGCCTGTTTGTCTTCATCCCCTAACAAAGCAGATGATGTGCATGGTTACATAGCAAATAGAAAGCAGAAAGCTTCAGCGATACAATATCTTAAAGAAAGAAGTGTCACTAAGCATCTTGCAAAACGTTGTCCGTTATAGATCCTGTATGTACACACAAACCTTTCCAAGTCTCAGTGTGCTGACTGGACATTTTGAGTCGCAGCAATAATAGTGGTACTAAAATGATGGTCTAAGGAAGAAAGTGAGGCAGGGTTTGGAGAGGGAACAAGATCAAGCAAGTGGTTTTTTTGGACTGAGGAGGAGATTGCCTGGAAGGGCGCCTATTTATTCTGATTATATTGATTTGTGTAAAAAAGGCAATCAGAAACAGCGACGTTATCAAATGCATGTGTGGTCAAGGAAAAAAAAAAGAAGTTATATTTTTCACCGTTTTAAGGATCCAAACGGTGTATCGGGTAACAGAAATATTGCTCCTGAGCTGGGAATTTGTACTTGTCTATATTTCTCCAGTTTCTCTCACTTATAAATGGAGACGTGGACGTGGTGCCAAAAAGGAAATGAATCTGTTGTGTAGATAAAACTCTTTAGGTTGCTGCCTCCAGTAGAATCCTCAGCACCATAAAACCTAAATTCCGTAATAACATAAATCCTAAATTCCTTGGCATCGTAAAACACTCATAATACTTTAACACGTTTCTTTTAACTATTTTCCTGGTTGGTTTTTTTTTATATTTTATTTTATTTTTACATTTCCTCTTTATTTACTTCTCTGTATTTTTTCACATCTCTCTGTGTGTTTTTTTTTTTTGGTTTAATTTGGTTTGTCCTTTTTTTTTTTTTTTTNTTTCTTTTTTCTTTTTCATTTCCTGTGGTCGGTAGCAGGTCATTGATTTTGTACAAGGGCATTGGCTGGGTTTCCAGCAAGTACCGCAAGGACCCGAATGTTTTCTTGGGCGGGATGCTGCAGGCAGCTGCCTGTTCTTATAACTGATTCTGATCCTGGCAGCTTTAAATTATTGCTGTTCGCAAGCCTTCACTGAAACTCAAATTCTTGCACAAACCCTGATACGTCAAGAAAACTGTGGGCAAAGCATACGAAGAAAGCAATTTATCTGTCACTGACAGTCTAGCAGCGCATGACAATCTTTCAGTGCCTGGTCAGCGGTGAACTGTGGCCATGGCAGTTTCATTAGGTGTAATTTCAGGGCAAAGCGTCTCTGTGACTTGCAGACCTCCTGTATGCTTTCCACAAGTACACCTGCACACGTATAGACAACCCCTGAATAGTTTATGTCTCTTCTTCTGTTAGGGGTTTCTATATCGGTTATTATTTATATGTTCCTCGTCTAAAATGTAGCAGAACTGACAGGCGATTGCTTTAACCAAAATGGAGTAGGTCTGATTTAAACTCACCATACGTTGGAATAGGGGGTTTTCAGGAATCCCGATCTGGGTGAAATTTTTCCTGAGTTATTTTTTTCCTTGTTTTAGTTTTCGTTTTGTTTTTTTTTTTTTTTTTTTTTAATAAATCTGAAATAACCAAAATTATTTATAAATTACGTTCCTTTTTGACAAGGACTGCTGGCTGAAAAAGAATCCGAGGACACTAGGAGATCTCGTTTTGCAAGGGACCCATAAGGATCATCGAGTCCAACTCCCAGCTCCTCACAGGACTACCTAAAACTAAATCGGAATGACTAAGAGCACCATTCAGGCACTCCTTGAACTCTGACAGCCTTGCTGCCATGACCACTCCAAGAGGGAAACATCACAAAGTTTTTTAAAGTTAATGTTTTCTAAATCTGGCATTTTGCTTCCCAATAGAGTGTAGCTAAATATGTCGTAAAAAATTGACACCGGCCCTGAAATAATAGAAACATCAATTCTGAAAGCAGAAGTGTTTTTCTGTTTTAAGGTCAGATGAAGCAGCGAATTAAGCACAAAATAAATTTTAGCCCACTTTCCTAAGAAACCAGAGCTTATGAATTTATACAGTTAGGGTATGTGCTTATGTATTTCCCTTCCTCTCCTTCCTATGCCATTCTTAACATTTGATCAATTTTAACCAATTTAGACCAAAAAGATAGCACTGTGAGGGGCGTCTCCTGAAAACGTGCTGCCATTGGCTGGATTTGAGAGACTAAGAACTGAAGTTCAGGAAAAGCAGATGGCAAATTTGTTCAGGCACTCAGACATCGGCACACATACCTAGGTCATCCAACAGGATGTTTAAAGGCTTCCACCACTTCTACGTGTATTTTGAAGTCTACCCTGAGAGGACTAGACCCAACATTATTAATGGAATCTAAAGAAAGAAAACCATAGCCATTGGATTATCCTTCCTTTTAAATTTTCTAATCAGCTCTTCTTTGGTCATACCTCTGTGCCGGACCTGCTCCCTGATGTGCTGGTGGGAAATGAGAGAACCACGGGGACGTTCTGGTTCACATTGTCAGGCTTTTCCTCTCTCCCTGTTGCGTCATCCCAGAATCCCAGAATCACAGTTGGTTTCAGTTGGAAGGGACCTTAAAGACCATCTAGTTCCATCCCCCTGCCCTGGGCAGGGACAAATCCCACTAGACCGGGCTGCGCAAAGCCCCATCCAGCCTGGCCTTGAACACCTCCAGGGATGGGGCAGCCACAGCTTCTCTGGGCAACCTGTTCCAGTGCCTCACCCCCCTCACAGGAAAGAATTTCTTCCTGATATCCAATCTAATAATCCAATCTACCCTCTTTGAGCTTGAGGCCGTTACCCCTCGTCCTATCGTTACACTCCCAGCCCAGATATCAATGCCAATGTGTCCATCCAAGGTTGGACATTAACTCCCCCAGTGGTTCTGCTCAGTGGGTATTTCAGTCCTGCTTCTGGCAAATCCTTTGGGAATTTGTGTTTCCTCCTTCCCAAGAGGTGTCCCTGTGCTAACCAGGGGAACTTTTATCTGCACTTTTATTTCGTATTGTACACTAGAGAGCAGCATGTTAGAGGGTTGTTTTAATGCTGAAGCAAAGCGGGTCCTGAAAAGATTTTGGTTTGTTTTCCAAATTCCTGTGGGAAAATATAAAGGCTTTTTATCTATCACTGAACTAGGCAGTGGCTGACAAATAGTTTCCCATTTGGGGGAATGGAGATATATGTACCCATTTTCTTTCAATATTTGTTACTGACTGAGCTACCAAGTGACAAGCACAGGTTTTCCATTCTGCCTACGTGCTAAATTTGAATTTTCAATCCTCTCCTTCACTTCAGGTTAATTAATCCAATTTAAGTGAATTGAGTCAACTGCTCTACACTTTCTCCAAGCAAGATACAATGCAACAATGTGTGGCTCATGCCTGTTTCCAAAATTTTTGGTATAGGTGTAAATTATAAATTTCCACGTTTCTCTGCTTTGTTTTACCGGCTACACATCAGAGATATCCAAGAATTTTCTGGAAGAGCAAACTCCTTAATTTTTCACAGACTCTGTGACTCTAGAGCCCTTGTATCATTGGCTTGCTCTGATTTTTAATTGATTAAGAACCAAAATCAAATTTGGAAAGGATACCAATCACCCAAATGACTCTGAAAGCATTCTTCCATGGGTATAGCTAAAGGAGCTTATGGTATAATGCAAGGAAAGAGAGTTCAGCAGAGGCAGGGTCTAAAGCAAATGCACAGAAAGTTGGGATTAGCGGTGCTTGGCCACATTTTCACAAAACCCAAACAAATCTAGGTTTATAAATACGCCAAATAGCCTTATCTTCCTCATGGAAGTTAGTCATTGTTTTTGAGTGCTGAGAAATGAAATTGCAACTCAGATACAGTTGTGCAGAACTATTCTCAGCGTGTTTACGGAGCCCCGACTGTGCACTGAGACAAGGAGGACAACGCAAAGTCGGTCTCCTTTCTGCCGGTGGTGTTCCTTGTACCCCGGAAAACTGCCCACGTTGGGCAACCCCTGGAGCTTGTTCTTCAGAAAACTCCTCTCAATTTGATTCCTTCCTGTGCCAGCAGACAGCCTTTCGACCAAGAAAAATGTTCTGCCGTCCTTAAACTATTTACTTGCACGGTGGAGCAGCCAAGTGGGTCTGTTTGCATAAGTCCGCTTCTTTATAGCCAGAGGCTGTTTGCTTACCTCCCAGTCAGGATGACTGCTTCTCGTCTGGTCTCTACCTGTTTGTTTTGTTTTACTTGTAGCCCTGCTGCACATTAAAATTTCCATGAGTTCAGCTCTGAATCACTTGAATACACAAACCTTTCCAGCTGTAGTTCACAGGGAAGGTCAACGCTATCACTGAAAATAAATTAATTTGGCATAGGTGCCTGTGTCTCAGGCTCTGCATGGGCGCAGGCATCTCTGGTGAGGGTGGCTGATGTGCTGGCTGGGTAGGAACCAAACAGGTTCTTCTTCATATTGGATATTAGTGGAACCCTAACTATGATGCTGTGCTTGCCATATAGGTAGCAAGTGGATAATTCTATAGACAGTTGGTAACAACGATCAAATCTGTATGGCTGGGGGTATTTTCTGTGCACAGTGTTTATTTGATTGCTTTTTTTCTCAGACTCCTCTTCGCCCGGTGCACTTGTACTCAAAACACTTTATTTGGTCAGCACGGACCTATGAAATTACAAGGGAAAGATTTTTCTAAGTGGTTAGTTGGTTCTAACATTCAAACATGTCATATTCAAAGGAAATACGTCATTCAGGCATCTCTGTTTTTAAACAACCTGTCTTCGGCTGAAACAGTGGCGATTCTTCATGAAGAAACTTGGAGGAAATAAGCAGAATAGGAAAATCCTGGGAAATAAGAGGCAGTATTGCTCTGCTTTTCGTTCCTGTTGTCTACTTCTGGAAATTGGTTAGATTAGGATTTAAGTAAGCCTAAAAGACAGGAGATCAGGAAGAAAATAAAATACATCCACAATCCACTCTTACGTTAACGGAACAATACCCTGAAAGGGAAATCCTGCCAATAGGGGCATCTGTGCTTTTTGCAAGATGGTGATAACGAAAAAGCAAAAGACATCTCTTCATTGTCAAGATAGCTTCGCAAAGAAAGCAACCAGACATGGAGCCGTCTCCCAGCCTTCACTGCCAGCGGCTGTTGCGTATGATGTCCTTGGATGCCCAAAAGATTAGGCAGTCTGATCCACCTGGCCCATGTAGCAGGGATCAGAGACATTTCTCCATCTACAAACTTAAGCTCACGGTAAGTGCATCCTTTTACTAAGTTGCACAATACTTTCATAATAAACAGTGTTAGAGCCTTTTTCTTTTTTGGTAATTACACTGAAGGACAAAGTTCTTTGCGTCTGCCAGTGGTTATGAATTTGGTAAATGAAGGAAAGGCTGTAACACAGCATAAGAAAGATATATTCTTGAAGACTATGTACCATGAAGTGCAAGAGTTGATATTCCTTTCTTTTCTTTTTCAGCTGTCTGAAAATGAAGAGGACAAATTGAAAGTTATAGTTTGAGAAAATTAATAGGCGCATCTGGCTCTTGAGGGGGCAAAGTTGTGGACCAGTCCTCTCATGTGGCAATGCATTATGAGCAACAAAAAAGGTATCATTTAAAATTACTTCATGTTCTCAGTATGAACAGACAGAACACATGCCGATGGGAACTTTACATCCGGTTTTTATTTTCATAAATTTGAACTCTCTTAAAAAAAAAAAACCCAAAAGTGAAAAACCAGATTTAATCCATGACTTGATGATCTCGATATATTCACCGATCTGAAAGTTTCTTCTGTGGTATTTTTATTCAATTAATCAAATGATAGTCTTTGTATGGCAAGCACATTTTCCTTCTCTCTTCATGTAAAAGCACCTCTATTCCCAATTACCAACTCTCAGTTACAGCTCATTTACAGCAGAAAGTCAGCAATTAGATGAAGTTTCTGTATCTCGGTGGTCATTCAGTCAGGAACAGATTGGGCAGAGAATAAGGTCACATTTTGACAGCTGGAAAGGCATCTGATTGTCAGCTGCAACATGTAAAAGATCAACTCAAAGACCTGAAACCAAACGAGTATTTTGCACTTGATTGGTGTGAAATTTGTGTTCATGTTTTGGTCTGGTTCCACAGACATTAAATGAGAGTCTACATTTGTGGTGGCACACAGTCAAAATCGCTCTTGGCCAGCTGGATCCCACATGGCTTTCCTGAATTCAGAGGATTATTACACTGGATCATTAAACTTCTAATTTAACACTCATTATACCTTAAGAAAGTGTTTTCCTCTCTTGGTGCTATGTCTTTTTTGGTAATTTTCTTAATACAAGCTTAAGAACTACCAAGCCTTACCTTCCCCTTAAGAAGAAACAACTGCTTTTAATCTAATGAAAAACATGTATTCTTGAGAAATCAATAATTCTGTCATCCTAAACACATTGCCATCAACACTAAAGTTTAAGCTTGATCAGGTTTGGATTCTGAATTACTGAATGTATTTGACACCGAAGAAGGTGGAACAGTCTTCACTGGGCTTTTCTACTGACCTCTCACAAGTTGTCTAGTCTTTCTGGCCAGGCAACAGTGGTCCATGAGATGTCTGTGCTGGCACTTACCCACAGACCGTTAGCAGGGTACAGCACCTGTTTCTGAAGTTCTCCTATATCCTTTCTGAAGCGTAAGGCTGGCGTTTTCTGGATGTATCTCCGTGTAGGCACATTTATACCTTTGCTAGTTTCCCAGCTGAATTTCTGCTCAAACTGGGTTGATATAGGTGGGCATGAAACATGCACACTTTAGAGCACTCCTCATACTCTTTACCTCTAGATGTAGTAGTCTGTCATTGCAAAGGCACTTCATTACTCTTTGCAGAGGAATTAGACTGTGCAAGAAAAGGGTCAAATTCTCAGTAATGAAAAAGATCATAGAATCATACCATAGTTAGAGTTGGGAGGGACGTTAAAGACCATCTAGTCCCACCCCCCTGCCCTGGGCAGGGACACCTCCCACTAGACCAGGCTGCTCAAAGCCCCGTCCAGCCTGGCCTTGAACCCCTCCAGGGATGGGGCAGCCACAGCTTCTCTGGGCAACCTGGGCCAGGGGCTCACCATCCTCACAGGAAAGAATTTCTTTCTAATATCTAATCCAAATCTACCCTTTTTCAGTTTAAAACTGTTACCTCTCATCATATCGCCACACTCCCTGACTAAGAGTTCCTCTCCACCTTTCCTGCAAGGTCTCCCCGGAGCCTTCTCTTCTCCAGGCCGAAGAACCCCAGCTCTCTCAGCCTGTCCTCACAGCAGAGGTGCTCCAGCCCTCTGAGCATCTTCATGGCCTCCTCTGGACCTACTCCAACAGGTCCATGTCCTTTTCATGTTGGGGGCCCCAGAGCTGGACGCAGTACTCCAGGTGGGGTCTCACCAGAGCAGAGCAGAGGGGCAGAATCACCTCCCTCGCTCTGCTGGCCACGCTGTTTTTGATGCAGCCCAGGATGTGGTTGGCTTTCTGGGCTGCGAGTGCACATTGCCGGCTCATGTCCAACTTCTTATCCACGAACACCCCCAAGTCAGTCTCACCAGGGCTGCTCTCAATCCATTCTTCGCCCAGCCTGTATTTGTGCTTGGGATGCATCTGTGTGCAGTGGGAAGAGTGACATGAGGATTTCAGGGGATCATGCAGGCATTGCTAAAAACTCACGGGAGCTTGGGAAGAGTCTGAAAATAGGATTGGGATGCATGGAGATGGAGAAGGTTTGTGGTACAAAGAGGCTATAGGGACGCTCTCACAAAACTCATATAAGACTCTCCTGGTTTAGCTGTGCGCTGTATTGTCATTTTACATTCCAGAGAACTTTCCTCCATGGCATTTTAAGATACTTGTTTCTTTCCTACAGCACTTAAGATGTCCCAGTGCCTCAGGTTACATCCTTGGGAGAACAGTGCTCTCAAATGAAGTGCAAATAAAACTGGTTACTTAAGACCAAAGGGACTATTTAGAAGTGAGTATTTCTACAAACGTAAGTGAAGAAATAAAAAACAGATTTACTGTTCTTACACACAGATTGAATCAGAAAGGTCTCCGTCTGCCTTTATCTTGCAGACTTGCTCTAAATGCTTTCCTGCTGCACACCTTCTAAGGAATTCTTTTATCTGTGCGTGTCTTACATTTCAGGTTTACATGCATCAAAGGGAACCTATTCCCGGTAGAAAGCATTAGCTTATCAGAGCTGATCTTTAGCAAGTCCCTCAAAGGATCTGAACGGGCTTAATCTTTACCCTCAACATATGTACTTCTTTTGTCTTTATTCAATATATTTTCAGTCATTTAGCTAAAATGAGGGATCTTGATATCTTAGATCAAGTATTGTCTCCTGCAGTATACTGGCTATTCAATAACTCTTTGACTTAATGACAATCACCTCTCTGGTTCAGTGTCTCCGTCCATGGTATTTTATATTTTATATTTGATTTTGTTGTGTTTTATGGCAGTGCATCATGATATGAAATATGCTAAGTATAAACGTGTAAATGGTGCAGAAGTATGCAGGTCACTGAGACGAGTTAGGGCAGTAATTCAGTAGTTTAGATAGATTCAGAGATTTGGGATAACAGAGCCTTAGTAACTTTCTTCTATGTACAGTAACAAGCAGGAGTTAAGACTGGGAGAGATTCCTGGGGAAATACCATCTTGGTGAAGGATACCGGGAAATCAGAGAAAAACGGGCAGAGGAAGAACTCAAAGAAGGCGGCAGGGCAAAAAGGTAAAGGACGTGGCCTGAGGAAACTGAATTCAAAATCAGCCCATTGAGGAGGAGAAGAAAACAGGGCCAAAAAAAGATGGAAGGGAGAAAAGGAGAAAAACATAGAAAGTGAAGGAGAAAAAAGTCGTAAGATTAAAACTTTGAAGAGGAATGTCCGAGAGAAGAAAAGGAAATGCCTAGTGAAAGGAGGGCATGAGAATACATAGCCTCTAAATTTAGGTAATTTATATTTTTCAGATTTTTCTGATTTTTACCTGAAAGGAAGCAGAACTTTGCAAAGTAAAGATTGAGAGTGAAGAGAGACTCCGTGTGTGTATGTGTAAATGGTCTAACTGCCTTTGGATGGGGTGGAATAATAATGATGGACAGTGAAAGAGAAGAGTATTGTCCTGCCACAATGTGAGCTTTAGTGGTGACTGGTGGATTTTGAAGTCACAATGGCAGGGTGAGCTTCATCATTCCAGATTTTGGAGGTCTGCAGTGACCTCTGAGCTGGTTGTCTCAGTGTCCTTTTATTATCGGTGGAAAGAAATAACCTCTTTTAAGGTGTGAGTCATCCAGTCTCCTCCATCCTCTCAGGATGAGATGAATCCTGTCACAGGAGAGTCTATTTCTCTCCGTTGAGTAAAACTCTTATCTAGACCACTAACGCAAATACGGACCGCAACACCACATCAGTCATTCCTCGCAGTGAGATGAGTCGTATTTGAAAGGTGTACCATTAATACAGATTCTGTTTTCTCATGTATACAAGAACATTCACATTTTTCATTATAATTGTTCCACGTTGGCCATGTAGAAAGGAAATACTGTGTTCTCCTCCCCCGTGACACTCTTCTTGTCTTCCCTCCTGCCTTTCTTTTAGCATGGGAGACACATTAGGCGTTCCATTCTTGCAGCTCAGCTCAGTGTACAGGAAAACTACTGACGACACCTAGGATAGTACTACATGATTCCCTCAGCATTTAATAGCATTCCAGGAGATATTAGATATGCCCATTTGTCTGACTGCAGCTGCTGCCAAAACCAGTGATGCAAGTCCCATAAGCCCCCGGATTCAGGGGGTTTTTCTTTCTCAGTGAAAACATTTGTTAAAAAATACACAAGTACTACGATGGCTAAAGTTATCTCGGGGGTCTCTATAACTTGGTATGTTTGGCCAATAACCCGCTTTAGATATTGCCAGAAGCTGTCTGAGCTTCAGAAATCCCAGTTTCCTTCCCCAAAGGGTCTAAATGGGAACTGTCTCCTGGGAATGCCGTCTGACCTCCTGAGAAGGTCTTTGGGGTCTCCATTGCAGCTCCTACTTGACTGGGCTGCTGGATGTCTAGGGGCTTTGAACCAATAATGAAGTTCAGTGACAGAATAGAGAAAGAGTAGTGGTATAGGTTTCCCCCCCTGAAAGCAGTAGGATAGACAAGGGTGTGAATAAGACTGTATTTTATACCCTATTATTTCTGTTACAGATCCTTACATCCAGCCCTTGAGAGACAAAGGCAATCTCAGCTAGGCAGAGGATAAGTGAAAGCCAAAGCTTTGCATTTGCGTTTGACAGAGTTCTGTGTGTAAATCATTCTGGCAAACACTCCTGCTGGCTTTTAACGCATCACTTCAGAGGTGGTACTTTTTGTGGTAGATAGAACGCGTTTGGAAGATACGCTGGATTTTCCCCAGCGTAACACAGGTTATTTGCAACTGCAGAAAGAAATTGAATGTTGTTTCCTCGCAAGGCTCCTTGAAGTCAGCGTTGTCATTTGTCATCATCCATACTGAGTAGCTGGAACATTCACAGTCAGGAGAATGAATCCGGCTGTCCCCCTCTCCTACGTTAACATGAATTCATACCATGCAGAAATGGATAGCTGCAGTAAGTTGGGAGATTCTTGCTTATCCTTGTCCCCATGTGTCATACTGGACTCTGCCACAAACCTTCAGACTGACAAATCAATGAAATGCATGCCTCAGTTTCCCTAATTGCAAAATAAAGACCATGATACCTGCCTACCACAGGCAGTGCTGTGGTGGCTGCCTCTAAGTAAGGAACTTTTTATCCCTAGAGACATGTTCTGAGCTATTTTTGCGGCCGTAAGAAGGTTATTTTTTGGAGAAAACCCTGTCTGAGGAGAGTCAGTGACAGCCCATGGTGCAGGAACTGTGAGGAGAGGGTATGGGAAAAGGTACAATAGTGGGGCTCTGCGTATCTCGGTCTGAGGTGATATAAAAAACCACGAACCGTCAAACCCATCTAATTTCAGAAGTGCTAACATGAATTTTTTTCATATTCATAAGGTCAAAATAAAATGCTTTGTGTAAAAATTGGGAAAACATTCTTTTTTATTTGAGGTGTTTTATGCAAAAGCACGGAAAGGATTGGACTCTTTCATTTGTAGCATTCGGTACATCATTCAGGGGAGGTCAGGGAAGAGGAAGCAGTCATGAATCTTGACAAGTTTGTGTGGTTTCGTGTAAAACTTAAAACAAAACAGAAAACTAAACCATTTGAAAAATCAGATAACAAAATATAGAAGATATCCAGTTCTGGTTTCAATCCAGTGGCAAAAGTTCAATGACTTTTTCAGTAAAATAGGCACGTTTTCACAATTCTTTTATTTTTTTTGTTTGAATTTTGCCAGTTTGATCAATGCCATTAAAACCTGCACTTCCTCACCTATCCTTGATAGCCAGGTTTGGGGGGTTTTGGTTTGACTGTGCTTTTTCTCTGAGGTAGGTCACAGTAAAACGCGCTGTTTGGGCTTACAGAGAGGGTGCCATGTGTGGAGGAAGAATTGCAGAGGAACTCCTCAGTGTTGCTAGTGAACCAAGAGGTACTTCCTGGGCTGGCTGCCCCCATCCCAGATCCTTCCCTTCCTCCCATGTTCTTGTGACTATACTGATAAATTGGTTTGACCATGAGCTCCCACTAAAGTTACACCTTGGATCTCTGCTGACTTCTCATGGACAAGACCATGTTCGACCCTATCCACCTCTTTGCCCTTCAGTCCTTGAGATAAGTGATCTACTAACGATTGGGAAAAATCAGCCAGCTACTGGTTCCCCAGCTGCCTGTCCCTGCTTTCTGTAAGGGGCCACCCTGAACTCTGGTTACGTGTCACCTCAATGGTTTTGGAGTCATCACTTGAGATGGTGGGTGGGATGGCTCATCCGTCTTGGGATTGGTGAGAGTAATCCAAATTCAACCCTACATGTCAATATAAATATAGCTGTCCGTTTTTACTTCTGTGCATATGCTTTTCTGTGCATATGTAGGCTATGGATATTTTTTTTTTCAGTGCGAGTGTCTTTGAGCTGATATTTTCACTCTCTCTTTGTATCTGGAAATAGTGCAACAAATTCTTTTCTCCTCTTATGGCGCTATAAACGTGGAGCAACTTCCCTGACAACAGATTATAGGTAACACTGCAGCCTGCATGTCACAGAATCACAGAACCACAGAATGGTAGGGGTTGGAAGGGACCTCTGGAGATCATCTAGTCCAACCCCCCTGCCAGAGCAGGGTCACCCAGAGCAGGTGGCACAGGAACGCGTCCAGGCGGGTTTGGAATGTCTCCAGAGACGGAGACTCCACCACCTCTCTGGGCAGCCTGTGCCAGGGCTCTGCCACCCTCACAGGAAAGAAGTTCCTCCTCATGTTTAGGTGGAACTTCCCATGCTCAAGTTTGTGCCCATTACCTCTTGTCCTGTCGCTGGGCACCACCGAAAAGAGCCTGGCCCCATCCTCCTGACACCCACCCTTGAAGTATTTATAAGCGTTGATAAGGTCCCCCCTCAGTCATCTTTTTTCCAGACTGAAGAGACCCAAATCCCTCAGCCTTTCTTCATAAGAGAGATGGTTCCAGTCCCCCCATCATCTTTGTAGCCCTTTGCTGCAATCTTTCCAGCAGTTCCCTGTCCTTCTTGAACCAGGGAGCCCAGAACTGGACACAGCACTCCAGGTGCGGCCTCACCAAGGCAGAGTAGAGGGGGAGGATGACCTCCCTGGACCTGCTGGCCACACTCTTCTTGATGCACCCCAGGATGCCATTGGCCCACGAGGGCACATTGCTGGCTCACGGTCATCTTGTTGTCCACCAGGACTCCCAGGTCTCTTTTTTGTATCGGTTCTTACAGATGTGAACCGCTGCTGTGCTCTTCTCACCAAATACTCAACATCTCGCAGCATCAGGGCTTTGTAACTTCTTCTCATTTCGCGCGTGTGTGTGTTGCTGAGTGATCCAAATGGATGAAACCTTGACATTTTTTTGTCATTTAGAGGACATTGAAAATCTGAAAATGCTTTAATTATCTTAAAAACACTTTCTGATTTGGGATATTCCACTCACATATGCATGCCCCACAGAGACGCAAAGCTCTTTTCAAACCAGTTACTATACTTCTGCTCTGCTATTGAATTTTGCTTTCTGTGATCACTTTTTCTTCCCTTCAGCCATCCCCTATCTTCAGTGACCCTGTTATCCGTATACGTACAATTCTGAAGGTAGCCCGCTGTACATTGTAAGCCAAAGCTGTACGAGTAGCGAAGTGGCGATGCTCTCACTCTTCAAATGTCCTTCAGAAATACATTGTGCTTGCGTTCTCCCTGTGCCGCTCGCTGCATTCACAGCAGACTGAAACAACATACAACGAAGCCAGTGCTAGCATCTTCCTCGAGAGATCTTGAAACTCAGTGATAAAATTTCTATGTAGGAAGACTTAATTTATCTGTTTAGTTTCTCCTCAAAGCAACTGAGAATACTATTAACCGCTATTTAAAATGTCAGCATTTCCCGTAAGAACCCCGCAATAGTGCTGTGCATTGCCACAGTTTTCCTTTGTATTCAATAACTAAAGCATGTTAGTTGAAGAAGGGCAGTGCTATTTGGCATATGTTGACTTTTGAACACTTCCTACCTTATCTGTCTTGAGACATCGCCGTTTGCCAGCTGATCATCACTGCCTACCAGCGCCTGCCTGCAGATTGTGTTAGGCAGAATTGTGCTTCTGTACCGTGCCGTGGGGCGTGTTTTTCATATCGCACCCTTCTCAGAGCATATGGCTTTGACCGTGAACCTGTTAAACCGGAGACGCTATGTTGAGTCAACAATTTTCGAAGTTGTAATTGGGTTAACCAAACGCAAGTTCGGTGACAAAGAGTTCTAGCAGTGTCATTTACATCTGGGATGATGCTTTCTTTTTTCTGAATCAATCTTTCCAGAATGCTAATGATTCTCTAGCTAGTAGTGGACACATTGGTAGTAGTAGGCACATCCCATTGCTTCTTGAAGCTTTCTGTAATCGTATGTTATTTCTATGTCTACTGACAGGCCCTGCTTTTACATCAGATTTACATTAGGAGGAGTCTGTCCTTTTGTAGCCCCAGCATGTTGGATGCCCCTAGAAAGGTTCAGCAAAGATGGTTGCACCACAGGGAAGACTGTCTGCTTATGAAACTCTGCTTTGAAATGAGCAAACAGCAATGGTGAGGCTTAATCAAGTTCAGAAATTGGCATAAGACCACTAGTTTGCCCTTCTGGAAGACCTTAAAAAGCAGAAGATAAAAATCTCCGATTAAATATTCTGGAAGAGCTTCAGCTCCTTGGGTGAGGCACGGAGCTGAATCCTTTATAAAGTTCATTCTGAGCCAAACAAATGGATGGGCTTTTCCGTTCTGTATCTCATCTGAAAAGTGTCATCTCTGGTTGCCATGTGCTCCCTCAGGCAGCTGTTTGCTACTTAATCGTATAGAAATCATCTCACCACTCCAAGAGCATCTGGAAGCAATCGTGGTGTGACTTTGCTCAACCTAGTTCAGACTGGGTTCCAGAAAGGATCCCTAAACAAGACAGAGCTTCTAAAAACTTGGTCGGTTATTAACTAACCTACCTGATACTTCACACACACCTGAGAAACAAACTAGCGACAGTTCTGTGTATTCATTGATACCTTGTTCTTCTGTTCTTTTCATGATGAAGAGCTTTGGCATGAGCTAGGAGTTTTAGGCCAGATGCACAAAAATACATAGGTCCCGAGGTGCCACTAATTTCAACTTAACTCAAGTGGAATTGTGGACTAAAGACTTGACATCTTACATATTTACAGCTTCCAAGATATCATGGTGTGGTATATATTGTTCCATAGCAACCTCATGGGGCCTCAGTGTGGAATGGCAAAGGTGTTTAGGCACTTGTATCTGCAGGAGAACACCTAGTAGGATCCAGAAAACATCTTTTCACACACTGCCGTTTGGTGGAATTTGGATTCTTAAGGTTTACGTATGCTTTGGTAAATCCCACTAGCCATATCACTTGCTTATTTTTG
Organism: Stercorarius parasiticus; assembly: GCA_013396915.1. Taxonomy (NCBI): domain Eukaryota; kingdom Metazoa; phylum Chordata; class Aves; order Charadriiformes; family Stercorariidae; genus Stercorarius; species Stercorarius parasiticus. The sequence continues at coordinate 386,462 of VWZL01001851.1, forward strand.
TGCTTTCAGAAATCTGGCCCAAGGATTGCTGGTGTAGCAAGGGTCATAAATCCCTACATACAGATATTTCCACACATGTACATATAATAGTAAATACCACTGAGTCCTCCACTTTGTTCCAAGCAGATGTCAGACCCTGTTCGGCCTCATGACTCAGGTCATCATTTACGTCAGTACAAAGCAGGTAGGCTTTTATTCATTCATAGCTATGATTTGGCTACTTAAAGACACTAACAAAGAAAATCAGCTCTAAATTCAATTTAATCAGCCAGTCAAGATGCTTTTATGGCTGCTTTAAGTTTTTGGAAGTGCAAAAAAGCTGGACTGTTATCTGCTCTAATCACGTGAGTACAGAGTAGGTGAAAATGCTGCTTCTGGGACAAGTAGCTGAGGATTTTGATATAGTAGTGTCTGTCACTCACTGCACAGGTGCTGTAGCGCTGGACAACCAGTCAGTGGTCCAGATGGGGAGCAGAGAGTGAGGGCATAATAATTCTCTTTGGCTGTAAGTGATGCCACTGGTCAAAAGAGTTTCCTAAGCAAAGGAAGCACTTCTTCAAAGCCTTCCAGCGGAGCTGTTGGAGCAATCGTCCTGGGCAAACTTATCCCATGGTGTCATCCACTGTCCCGTTTTTCTTAATTTCCTGGATGTGGAGGATCAGTTTTGTGAAGGAGACGTTCAGCCATGCTCTGCTTAATCTTTTCCTCTGTAACGGCAGTGCAACTATGGCAAACGTTTCCTCTCCTGGATTCTCTTTGCTGTCACATACTTGCAGAATTACAATTTTGTACGTATTAAATTACTTTGACTAGTGTTTATGCAGCATTACATATCGTCACGTAAAGTCTCGTTCCTGTATTCTCGATCACTGTACTGTACTTTATTCGGTGAGTGTTATTGTGACGTGAGTATTGTTGCCTGTTATTTGGTTTTTCCAGTCGACTTCAGTTGTATCCTAAATTTCAAAGTTGTATTGACACAAAGTCGCCCTGTCCACAACTCAGTAAACCAATATAACCGTTCCCATTGCCATTCGACCTGCACCACGCTGCACTTGTAGAGTTGTTATTTCAGCGGTATGGAGGACTCCTGTGCGTGTGGTTGTGCGTGTGTGCTCTTGTGCTTCTGTGTCCCCCGGCGGTCCCATCCTCGGTAGTGTGGGGCTTAAAATGAAATGAGTAATGTTAGGCTTTATTTTTTTCTGGATTGGTTTTATTTTTTTTTTAAATGAAAATAAACTCGATTAAATGTTATCTCATTTAAGATTCCGCTTCTGCAATCAGACGGTCAATCAGAATAGCCGATAAGACTAAGCAGAGTTGTGTGTGTGGACTTTGGGAGCAGAAGCCCCATTTTCTCCTTTTGTTCTCTCTCGCTGTCTGGCAGCCGCTCTTCATTTGGTAACTTCTAAAAATTTCATTAAGGTACAGGGTGACTTATCTTTCAGATCATCCATAAAAAACTGGTACGCCCTAGGAACATCCAGGCTCATCCATCTAGCTATACTATTTTTATATTCTTTTGTTCAGAGCTTCTGAATCTAGCGTTAGATCAACCAGTAATTCTTTGGTCAAAATCTACAGGTAAATTTTATACGGTTGCTGCAAGTCTTTTCAATTATTCTGTACATTTTCTCTGCCGAAATGTCAAGTTTAAAATCAGCCCGCTGCCTTCCTTCCCTTCCCTCTGCTTGGAAATTTGGCTCAGAAAAGCAGCATCCGTCAATAGATTGAGCTGGAGGTGAAGTGCCTAGAACTTGCAAAGCCTGCGCTTGGCACAGCCAATGCTCGTGGGGTGCAGTCGCGAGCGGGGCCCCTCTTCTCCAGGCTGAGCTTCGAGGGAGCCTGAGGCTGGACTGGAAATTCGCAGATATGGTTTTGCCCGTCTACTTAATTGCATCCCCATTTTGAAGCCCGTGGTGAATATTGGCTTGACTGGCAGCAATAATCGGAGAGCTGAAAACCTCTCATTTGTGTCTGCATCTACAAAGCTGCACCTGCAGAGGCATCTATACAGCGGTTTTTTTGCAGTTTCCAGCGACACATGAAAGAAACAAACCCACTTTTTAAAGCTTTAAATGAGCTTCAAATGATGTTTCTCTCATGTAAATTGGAGGTACGAAGAAACATCTATTTAATAGCAATATTGTGAACACTGAGTAGTTCAATATTTAAAGATCTTTGAAAGCATCTGTAATGATGTTCAGTAAGTACAGCTTAAATATTTTTCTTAATACAAACAGGAACTAGAAACTCAAAGTAGTTCTGTGTTACCTTCTTACAAAGCCGCCTTCGCTGCTCCCAGTGTGTTTCAGAGATAATGCATTGCTAGTATTTCCCAGGAAGCCTCGTGTTTTCCTTCTATTATTTGTGACCTGTGAAGAGTAATTGATGTTAAATATCTCTGTTAGCTCCTGTTTATTACAGTTACCAATTTGGCAGTGATTAATAAAAGATATTTTACTTTAGTGAATAATATATTGCTCTAAATTCATTTTTTAATTCCCTCGGGCTCTGCATTATTCTTTGCCGCTGCTTCTCGGTTAAGCGCAATTGTTTACCTGAACTTTCTAGAGCAAGGATTATCATCACTACGCGCATGGGTCAGATGGCGTTGGCGTGCTCTCCAGAGGGATATTTGCAGTTGCAGTCCCTTCACAAGCCAGAAATCCCAAGCCTTACATTTTTCACTTTTCTGTCTCACTTTTGCAACTTTTAGTCTTTTCTTTCTTCCCGTCTCAAAGCGGACTGGAAACGTGCATTTTTTCGCCTTGGTCCCTCGGACTAACTTATTACCGTGTGCCCTGCGGCGTCCCTTTTTCTTGTCCCTTCTAAACAAGTTGCGTTAACAGTTCAGTACGAACAGTTCAGCTATGAGATTATCTTGTGATAGTTTGTACCACGTATCTAAGCATAACTCTTTCAGTGTTTCTCATCACCAGGCAATGGACGCATGAAGCCTTGTGGTTATTTCCTTCCCATAGTGTCATTTGCTTTCTCTTTGTGTTTTCTGATAGAAATTGTGCACTATACTCTTCCCTTAGGTCTTTGTTTTAAAATCCACCTTCTAGGTGTTTGTCATCTACGTTTGTTCAATAAAAGCGGTTAACTCCGGGTCTTCTTTCCCCCTCCCTCCGTACAAAATCAGAATTCATTTTTCCCGGAATTCAAACGCTGCTCTGTAGGAAGCAGTGCTACGCCCCATTCGGATGGCATCCTCTTCACTTCTTAGAAAAGACTACATGTGAAATTTGAATCTTTATAGAATTAGAAGAACCTGCTCCAGGAAACATTGTTCTTTCATTTTGTCGCTTACTATTTGCTTACTGGTCTGACATCTTGCGATAGTTCTTAAAGACTTACTGGAACTGTAGTCGGGTTTACAAGTCTGCCAAATTTAAGTCTTCCTATTGCACGGAAGAGAAAAGAAAAGGTAAGATACGGTCCTCCAGGGATGCTCAGCAAAACTTTCATAGGCACCTTTAAAAAAGTCATGATCTTATGAACACTGACATATGGTGGCGTTCCAGTGACCGATTTGTTATTTTTAATGGTTTGATGTCCACACCACTGAATCAAAACTGGCAATAATCAGGCAAATGCAGGCAGAGAAACCAAAGGTGAAATTGTCTTCTAAATTGATCTACTGTTCCCAGTCTTTTTCTCTTAATCAACGCAAACAGACATCAGTAAGGCAGGATATGGAAACTTAATCCACTTACTGTCTGATATATTCTGTGGAAAACCAAGATTTATAGTACAATTTGCCCTGGATTTTTAAAGTACTGAGGAAGTACATTTGTATCACGGGGAGAGAACAGCGGGGCAATGAGAAACAGAGAGATGGGAGCAAACCAGGTGGAGTGTTGTAGGCACCCTACTACCGTGGGAAAGAGCAGCAGAAAAGGACTCTTGAAAAAAACCCCACTCACCCTTCTGTTAGTGGCCGGTGCCTGGTTTTTAGGTGGAGCTGTTGCTCAGGGAAGACTTCCTAGGCAGTACAATGTGATAGGAGAACACCTTGCTTTGTCTCACTGGTTTGATTAGCTTTTAAACCTTTTATTGGGCTCTTAGACTTCTTAGTGGAATGATGACCTCTTGGAGGGAAAAAGCTTCCTTTTAACACACAGTGTTATAATAGTTAAACTCTCCTCTGTGATGCTCTGTGGCCTTAATTTGGCACTTTAGACATTTTATTTCTGGTGGTGTCTTAGGTTATTTGACTGGAGTATGTCAATACAGTGTCTGAGCATGCTCAGTGCTAATTAATTTGTCAGTAGCCGTGTTAATGATGTTAACTTGTCCAAGGTTTCTTCACAAATCCCACAGGAACAGCAGAGGTCGCTGGCTGTTCTTAGGGTATTGTGGGAAGCTCTGCCCAGAAGAGTTGTTCTGGAGGAAGACGGGTGCGTGTGTTGTGTATGTGACTCTAGGGTTACCGGGCAGGTTGGTTCGACAGTCTTTCCAAAAGGCAGCCGTTCTGATGTCACCCTGTCTTCTCCTCCTTTCTAAGATTTATCAGGTTCTCAAAGCAGGAGTTGAGTTTGCAAGATGGGATGGCTACAGACATGTGAAACAGGAGCTTTCTGTCATCTTGGGTCAAATACACTCGCTCTCAAGTCGTTTACACTCTTACAAGCTCAGAGACTCAGAACATGCTCCCTCCTCCAATGGACTTGCCTTCCTTAGAGCAGAAGCACCCCTTTTCCATACCACCCATGGGTGCCGGGCAGATACCTCTGTCCCATGACTTGTGAAGTCAAACTCCACTTTCGGAGGCAGAGAAAGGATGAGGTTGTAATCCCTCTCCATCATTAAAGGAGGTGCGGGTAGAATGGGCAAAAGCAATGGCCCTGCTGCAGTTCTCCCACAGCCGGGCAGGAGCTTCCCAGCCCCATTCCTGAGGTTGCAGGCTTGCGAAGGGTCTGGAGTTTTAGCGTGGTGATGGGCTTAGCAGTTCCTGGCTGAACTCTGCTCCTGAGGATGAGAAATGAATAATCTAAATGGGAAGAACTTTCACTAGCAACAATAGAGAAGGGTGTTGTCTCTGTTGTGCTGGTGCCATTGATTAGATGGCACCTCCTACTGGTTAGAGGAGAATATGCAGAAAAATGTATATTGCTTTCCGAATGATTGCTGAAGGTCTAAGAAGGAGGGAGAAGGATCTGCTTCTCATTAGACAATTTTAAAATGACAAAAGTCTTCCTTTACTAACTTAGGAGAATTAGTCATCTATTTAAATATGAATGTGTTTCCCTCAGTCTATTTTAATTGAATAGTTTTGGATGTGGTCGGTATGGAGGGATGGAAGACTGGTTCAATAGTCTCTGAAGTCATCTTTGAAGCAAACTCAGACTTTATCCAGTTAGTTTTCAGAAAGAATTATTATGTTACCGATTCGCTTCATCATTCTGATGTGCTGCGCTCCCATAGTTTTGTTCCAAATAGGGAGTTGTCACACTGTCACATGAGTTTATTTATTCCTCCCCCCAGATACTGTCTTCCCAAGTTCATGTAGAGGAAAACTTCACCTAGTGTGACTTCTTGGGGATGTGGGATGGTTAAATCTGGTTGTGGTGTTTCCAACCCAGCTCGAAAGAAGTAGCAGAGGAAGTTTAATTAGGAAGCAAATATTCTTTGGCTGCGTAAGTCGAGGCAACCGTTTAAAAAGGGAGTGATTGCTCTTGGGACTCTTAAGCGCTCTTAAATCCTATTGGAGCTAGCAGGATATAGAGGGTCACAACAGCACCGGGCAAGATCATCTCAGTACCTTGTGAGGTTTAGTTGCCACTAGTAAGTACAGAGTGTGCATGGGTTTGACAAGCATCTATTTAGCATTTTTTAGTATTTTCTCCTATTTAGCATTTTTTAGTATTTTGAATTCCTAATGAACGGTTTGTGTTTACATAAGGTAATGAAATATTATGCTTAATTTTGAATGTACTTATCATATTCGTTCTTTGACAGGTTCTTCTACTCTGGTTTTTTTCACAGTTCAGCTTCAGTCATCAGCCTGCACCGTATTGACCGCTCCGGTTTGCTGCATCACTTGCACCATGGCACTTCTCACCATCCGGAAGAACTCAATACCTCTGCTCTAAAGAATGCGGCCATAAAGACCAGCCTGCCTATTTGTGTCCCTGAATTACTTCCACTTGAGGAGAAAGCTGCGTACTATTGGATAAGGTCCTGAAACATAATTTAAAAGCATCAGCGGCAGAGAAAAACATCCTGAAGTGGGGGAAGGACACGCTTCTTGAACATTAGTCATTTGAATCATGGAGCTATACAGAAGCAGATACTGGTATGATGCAGGCGACGTGTGACAGAGTACCAAACGGACATTCTTGAAGTCGGCTCCATCTTCCCTAAGACGTCACTATTCTCTTAGTAGGCCATATTTTTTTAGGGAATCGCTCAGCATGTCTATGAGCTTTCCCAGACCTAAATTCTTTTAAGCTGCTTATTTCTTCTGGAGTGAAAATTGGAGACAGTGTAGCCCATGAGTTGCTGTGAAGGCATCAGAGCAACATTCCTCACTTTTAGGGGACTGGTGTGGTGGCGTGCAGGAATCTAATGTTCCATGCAATTTACGATTTTCCACTTTACTGAAGAAATAATTCTGTTTGTTTGTAGGTTTAGGAACTTGCAGTCTTGAATGCACAGTACTACAAGTCACAAATGGTTTTGTCTGTCGGCTGTTCTGCCTTAAATGAAGAAATATTGTATATTGCTAATATCCTGATCTCCAAGAGTTTGTGAAAAAAAAAATATGATTTTCGTGTTTAAATGTAATTTTAAAATGTTGAACATTTATTATTAAAATCTATTTTTTTTAAAAAAGAAAAGTATCAGTTTTGTGAATGAATTCTTTTCTGGCAGACACCGGAGAGGGAACTGCTGTGGTGTTTCTCTTGACAGCGGAATACATTTAATCACAAGCCCGAGGAAAGTGACGTGTGCTGTAGATGCACGGATGCTTTGAGCTTGTTTGCGCGTATCTAACTTCTTCCAAGGGAAAAGTCCTGTCTGAAACGTAGAAGATTCTGTATATAACTATTACATGCATGCCTACGTGCTCACACTAGCAGGAAAAATGGCCCGCTCTTATCTTTGCGTCCAGAGGACAACTCTGAAACTTTCATCCTTCATTGTTCCTGGTGTTGCAGCAGCTGGAGCAGGAGCCTGTAAGCCCTAGGTTCAGTTCTCAGAGCCCCTGCTGACTTATTTTGAGACCTCAGTGGGGCACGTAACCGCTGTCTGCTCTTTTCCAGTCTGCCATAGGAGGCGGATAGCATCTATCTTGTTAGCTCACCGTGGGCTTTCATCCGGTCATGTTTGTGCGCTGCTTTGAGGTTTTTCTGCTGAAGGTGGTAGCAGTATTTCTTCCAATTCCCAATTCACCTGTGCTGCAAAGTTAAGTCGGAGCTTCCTGAGATCACGATTACTTCCCTAAAATGGTGATTTGTCTCCTGATTGAGCTTTAGGGGTTCATTTACTGATAGCCGGAGGTTTTTGTGAGGGGGTTGTCTTAATAACCTACAGGTCTAGAAGAGTTGTTTTTGCATATTTTCCAGCCAGTGGTTGTGTGTGTTGGGGGGGTGTATGTATGCCAATCATTGTGTGTGTGGGGGGGTGTGTGTATGCCAATCATTTCTATTCAGATTTTCATAGGGGAATTCAAAGCTTGGAAATGAAACTTGCTTTGTTTTCACTCAGATCTGAGAGAAAGACCTGTCACCAGCTGCTACGCTTGGTAAGGTAGGCTGTTCTCCTCTCCCCAGAGAAAGGGAGCGCTTTGGTTTCACCTTGTGCCCGAGCAACTCTTTCCTTTATCGCGATGAAGGAGGGACAGAATCTAGAAACCACCCAATGTAAAAGGCATTGGGAGAAGAGGAGTGCTTTTTTTTTCTGTCCGTTTTAGCAGCGGGGGGGGCAGTGCTATAATATCTGTGTAAGAGCTATGTTCATTAGAGGAAGAAGAGACTATTTTTTTTAATGTCTGGTTTTGACCTTCCTGTCTGCCCCACAAAATGAAGGTATACATCATGACGATGTACAAAAGGCAATTATCTAGGTATTAACTTACGCAATAGCTTTCATATAGACCCTAAAACGGACTATTTTGAATCTGTAGCAAGGTAATTAGTTGAAGACAGTCAGTACCCCTCATCATAAAGATGGTTTCTGTCTTTATTATTTTCTAGCCCCGTGCTGAATATATGGAAATCCTGATAGCTTTAGAGTAGAGGCAATAACGTGAGACTTCTCTCCCTGTAGTTGTGGTCCTGGGGGCTGGTGGGAAGGTTTGAATCCTTGTGGATGCTTGGAAAAGCATCAAGTATCGGAGATGGGAATCTGAAATGATAAATTGCTTTGCTTCTTACAGGGATGTTCCATTAGTCCTTCCTGGTCAAGATCCTATGTGTGAAGAGACCTCGCCTTTAGGTACAAAATCCCTAAGATGATAAATCATAATCTGTAGGCAAAAGCCATTTGTTACTGAGTATTAATGTTGAAATAATTGATGCGACTAATCTAGCCAGTCTTAAATCTACTCCTTAGAACAGTAGGATACCTCAAACAACCCTCTCCACCTATTATGAGGGCTGAGTCCTTTAGCCTCAGTGGGCCTGTGCGATAGAGGATGCAGATTCCTAATATCTCTTTTCTCCCAAATGACAGGACTGGAGAGCAGCAAGCACTGTTCTTTGGGTTGCTGCGCTCAAAATGTTGTTTATGGGCAAAGAGTAAGTACATGTTTATGTATAAGTAAAGACATTGTTGGTATAACCGAAGTCTTAAGAGTGTCATAATTATTAGGCTAGAGTTAACTGTTTCAGAAAAAGAATAAATCAGTTACAGTGGTTATGCTCGCACGTTTTAGTTTCTACCCCTTTTCCTGGTGGTGTGCACAGTCTTCCACTGCTTCTCTGGGTCCTAGGGTTGGCAGTTTCAGTCTGGTCGTGGTGCTGAGGAGTGCAGGATCTTAAGACAGGTCTTCAGCATCTGGAATTGTTTGCTGGGAGGAATATGATTGTGGGGATGGTTTCTTTTTCCTTCCCTCTAGGATCCACTTGGGGCTGTTTCTATGTTGTCTAACGCGCTTTTACGCCTTTGTGCCATTCTAAATTGGTCTGCAGCTCCAGGTTAGATCCAGATAGTCTATATTTGATGCCTTTTTTGTATGTTTTTTTGGGGTTTTTTTGTATGTTTTGTATGGTTTTTGTATGTTTTTGGGGGTTTTTTTTGTATGTTTTGTATGTTGTATTATTTTTGCTACCTCTAAAACCAGCTTTGTCCAGCATCAGGTCTACATTTCCTTTAATTGACCATGGGTGAGTTATTCCTAGTGATGAGGTCTCTGGTGCCAGCCTGTGCCCCATCTCTTATCATCCCCTGCCAGTGCTCCTCTGGCCATGTCTTGCGTCTCCCTTTCTCAAAGCTTCAGCTGTTGTACCAGGCTTGTATTTCTGTATACCACATCATTGTGTTAGAGTCATAAATAGCTCACTCTGCATGGACTAATTGCTTGTTATTTCTGTCTCTATAAAACTGTGGTTGTACCATACGAAGATAAACATAAGTAAAGTGAATTAGCTGTAGACACCTGGCCAATTAAAGAAATTGCTGTGACAGCTAAACCAAGTTAAAACAAAACTGCAGGCAAGTCAAGAAAAGTTCAGCCAGAGCAAGTGACAAGGCTCAGTCCTGAGGCCTTGAAAACTCAACATGAAGCTAAAGGCCTGTTGCTAACAATAGAAATACCATACTATTACAGGGCTAGATAGTTACGGGTGAATTAAAACCCTGAGAACATGGGATAAATCTTTCCTGTTCTTTCTTCAGAGAACAGGAACCATGAGTTTTGTAGCAAAGGCCATGCCACACAGAGGTATTTTCAGGAAGAAGAGGTTGTTCTGTTGGGCTGAAGGACACTTAACTGTCAACTCTCTGCATCTGTCAATCGCTCCCTCCCCTCTCTCCCCCAGCCCCTTTTCCCTCCTATTCACCATTTTTTTCCGGATCTTCCATAAGTGTTGACTTGTCAGAGATGCCTACAAACTGTGAAATTTGATGGCTTTGGTAGAGGCGAGAGACCAAAATTAATTCTCGTCCACCCCCAACTTCCTTAACCCAGGAAAGCAGGAGCTCTGCCCTTCTCCATACTGTTCATCCTACTGCTGCCCAGTTACCACGTCCATCCGGCACATTCATAGCTCCAGCTCCTTTCCCTGCCAGCAGTTTGGGGGTATGACAGAGACCAAGCATCGCTGGAGGGGAAAAAGTGGTAAAGATACGGGATGGCAGCTGGAGCTGTTGATTGCTGGGCACCTTTGTAGTAAACCAGGTCTCGAGGGCTCTGTGCCCCCAGCACTGGGAGCTCATGGCTTGTGACACCGGGAACCTCTGAGGGAGCAGCTCCGTTCAACTGCTGCAGTGAGAAGTACCCCTCAGTATTAACACCCATCTTTGAACCAAGCTGAGGATGCTTTTCATTCATCCCTAGATGCTCGCCGACCTCTGTGTGCTGGTTTTCTTGCCCATGTTCCCCATCTGTCTTCGCTCCTTTTGTTTCCAGGCTGGACCTATTGTCCACCCTGCTGAAACCTGTCATCTACTTTCCTTGGCCCTCTAGAAGAGGGGTAGACACGTATTTTCAAAGTGTCCAGGGTACAATGCAGATTTTAGAAATGTAACAGGAGATCCGTGGTAGTGCTACTGTTATTCTTGGCATTGTTAGGGGTGGGTGAGCACGGAGAACAACAGTCAGCATTTTGCAGCCTGTTAAACAGTAATATTGCATGACACACATATGATGATATTCACATGAGAGCTCTGAATGCCTGGGACCTGGGCTCTGCTTTCAGTTCAGTAATCGTAGAATTCTATGTCTCTGTCTATATTGAAGCCTATTTTTGGTCAGGGGTTTTCGCAGATGCTCAGGCCTGTGAGCTGTTTCTTTATGTCTGCTGCATTGTAAGCACTACAGGAAAATTGAAATTTATAGGTAAATTCATTCTGAGAGTTGGCATTAAAGGAAATGTTAGGACATTTAAAAAATATATATTTTACAGTGAGAGTAATTGGTGGGTCAGTGATGCAATTCCTCTACCTAAGCGTGATTTCCCTTTGATTAGGTTAAGCTTTCCAAATAAAACGTTCTGTAAGATAACATGAGACATGTCAAATTTCATGTTGCTTTATTTGGGTAGAAAAAGAACAGAAAATGCAAAGCGAGTTTAAATTTGTCAAAGTTCAAGCTTATGCAGTGATTAGCATATTTCTTGTTAATTCTCAGCAGGTAGTTACAAAGGTCTCCCTTTCCATCGGGGCAACTGCCATTGAGTCTAAATTCTGTAAATGCTAACAAAGAAACAAGTTCTTAAATATTTACGGATTTAACAACTCACAAATGCAAATGCTGTTTCTCCCCTCCCCGCCTCCTCACTCTCGTTTATAAAAGCCTTTTTCCTTTTGTGATTTGTGGCTGGGGCTGCCCATACGGTGGGATTTTTGCCAACAATTCCAAAAAGAACATGATAAGAGTCCATGGGAAATGGTTGTACAACCTCAATCACAGTTCCTCCTTCTGGCCCACTACTCTATAAATCCCAAATTCTAGTTAATGGATTTATAAGGCAGAGGGCCACAAGGGACCATTAGCTCATCTGGCCTGATGGCCCATATATCACAAGCAATTACACTTTATGCAGTACCCTTTACCAAGCCCAGCAGTGTTTATGTTTGGATAAAGCATGTTTGCCAAGAAGGCATTCAGTCTTGGCTTCAATACATCAAGGTAGGAGGAATCAGCAACTTCCATGGTACTCTCTATTATTAATTTATTGGTTAATTACTTTCCTGGTTAAAAGGTATGGCTTATTTCTGATTTGAAGTTGGCCATTTACACCGTCCAGACATTGCTTCTTGTTATGCCTTTGGTAAATTAGAATCCGTTAATACCTAGCTTATTGTCACCGTATACCTTGCCAAAGAGAAGGCAGGGGCTGGAGGAATGACTACTTAAAGAGAACTAACACTTCAAGTGCCTCTCAGTGAGGCATTTCTTTGACTCAAGTTTTTCTACAGTCAGTGGTTGCTCTAGCAAACCTGGGTGATCTACCCTACCCGTGAGAGTTAGATTAATCCACCCAAGGTTGCTCCTTTGCCAGTGGAATACCCAATGATGTAAGGCTTTCAGGTACTTTCAGTTTCACAGCTACAAGTTCATTTGCAGAAGAAAAAGTCCAAATCTTCTACCATCTGTCTTATTTATGGGACTGGAATTATCTCAGAGAAGACCATCTGAGTTTGCCTCTTCTGAGATCCCTGAACACTACACACTTTAGTTTTAGACAGGTTCCTGTTTTACTCCTCTGAAGACAAGGCAATGGACTAGCTGAGAATTGGATAATGATTTAGCATGTCCACGCAGACTGAGTTGCCTTCTGCTTCTCTTTGCCGTCCTGCTTAAACGTCGCCATTCTAGTTCTTCGATTTCTGCTCTCTGGGGTTCTCTTGAGTCTATGACACCGGCTTCTGGGTGTGCTTGTTTAGGAAATCTTTGTTAACGTATGTGGGACGTAGCACGGAATTATCACATACTTTTCTTCCCAGGTGGAGACAAATTAAAATCAGTGCAACTCAACGTGGGATTGAGCGATTCAGGTATTTCAAGCAGGATCATTTTAGCCTTTTTAGTGCTTGGTCCTGCTGTTCCTAAAATAAATGGCTTTCATATATAAAGTAACTTAGGCTTTCCTCAGAAGAACTGAATTACTAATCATAAGCTATTACAAATAAATAAAAATGATTTATCTCCAGAAAAAGAGAAATCACAGATGGGAGGAAACGTAATGGTTAACATAGCAATAATTCTCGAAATAAGTGAAGCGAGCAAAAATAGATGTGGAAAATAAACCCATTTGCACAGATTTAAAAGAGTAGTAAGACAAAATTGCAGAGAAAAGCAAAGGAAATAGGAAGTCAGGAATGATGGGAAGCATTGCTTATTATCTATGAGAGGTGAACTGAACTATTTAGATATATTTCAGCATCGAATGAATAAGGACTTTTTAAAAAAGGAGCCTAATTTCTAATTTACTATTTGATTTCAAATCTCTTTTGTATTATTTCGCTGTGTTCTGTATTAATAACTTGGATGCAAGAGTGATGTCATTTACGAGATACTGGGATGATTATATATTCTTCAAGATGAGCACAGATTGCTGAGTATTATTCTGGGAACCCAAAATTTACCCTGCTGATCTAACAGCGACGTACATCTGTACAAGAACTGTGTTTGTCTTATTGGCAACGTTATCTCATACACGAATACAGGAGCTGCCATGCTGAATCAGTGCAATGTCCTATGCAGTTCAGTCCTGCACATAAAAATCAAACAAATAACATTCCAGAAGGATTTCTTTCAAACAAAGATCTTCTGCTTTGTCTTACTGAGCCAAGATCATGCCTTATAGCAATGAGTTTCACAGTCCAATTCTGCTCTGTTTAGAATTTTTTTTTCCCCTCTGTCATGGACTTACCTCCTTGCAGTTCCATTGACTGCACCTGTGATAGGTTCATGTGAGGCACTTGTATCTGCCCATGGCTGTGTCCACAGCCGAGAGGATATGGGTTTAGTTTCTGTTGAGTTTCCAGAGGAACTTGGGAACTTGCAAAGACACGAGCCAAGAGCCCTGGTGTGACTACTGGAGTTCTCTGCCCTCAGCGCTCACAGCTTTGCCTTGCAGGACTACATTAGTGGTGGAGGGTTCTTAAACTGTGAAGCTGGAATATTGGCTCCTCTCTGGGATATTCCTTTTTTGGAGTCAAACAGAGGGTTCTGGCTATTCACAGGCTGCTGGCAGAAAGAAGTAGATGTTCTCAAGTCTGGTCCTTTTTTTGAGAAACAACCAGTTTAGGGATTTTATATTGGCTAAAAATATTGTCTCGGTTCTGGAGAAGCTGAGATGGGACATCATGACTGACTCAGCCAGCCTTAACATATGCTGTTGCTGGGCTGGAGGGCTGCACAAACCCAACCCACGTTCCTGTCCCTTCTCTGCTGTTGGCCAGACTCAACTGAGCCTGGGTAGCTGGGCAGGCAGGTGGTCTGGTCCCCAGTCCAGCAGAGAGCTAACCAAGGAAGGGGGGAAAGAAGGGGCAGGGAAAGCGGAAGGGGAAGAGGGAAGGGATGTCCTTAAGATCCACCTCTGTAGCCCTTGCTTCCACAAGTTGGCTCAGCAGCAATCATCTATCTCAGACATGTTATATGAACTGAAGTGGAGAGAGTGACCCAATCCTTTTTCTCCACCTCAGGCATTATCTTGTGCATTTCTTCATGTCTCTTCTTGTTTCTTTCCCCCCAGGGATGCACAGACCAAATATTTTCCTCCTCACCAGGCTTGCAGCCCTTCTTTGACTATACCCTTCTCTAGTTCTGCTATGTGCCTCTCGACATGGAGCAATCAGAGTCGCACACAGTGTTCTAGAAGAGAGGGAAACAGTGATTTATTTAAGGACACTGTAATACCTTTGGTAGTATTCAGGGTCTGTAATATCTGCAGCCAAAGGACTGTCCCTCCTATCTTAGAGTCCCTGAGAAGTTCTTGGGATTTAATAATGCAGTTGATACATTGCCTGCTTAAATGGGCTGTAGCCCACAGCTGAAAGACAGCATTTGTATGAGTATTCTCTCTTCCCTTCCTTCTACTTTCTTGTGACTAATATGGATACAGGGTTGGAAAAAGTCTCCTGCTTGATTCTCAAGTTCCCATCCCTGCCAGCTCCCAGCCTCGTGCCTGTGCTCCCATATCCCAGCCCCATAACTGGCTGCTGATCACATGGTGGTACAACCCTGACCAGCCCTGAATGATCCAGGGGCAAATTCCCTGCTCTGCTGATCGTTACATGTGCCATCATTGAGTTATACGGGGTCTATATTCATTCTGAGTAACTTCAGGCATCTGCAGTATAGACCAACATATTCAACGGGAACCCTTTTTCTTGTCAGTATGGAGAAAGAGGTATTTTCAAGGTAAGACCCATGCACTGTTTCAGGTGCAGGCTTCAGAATAACAGGAGCTGCGCCTTTGAAGTGCCTCTCTTGGACACATCCACACCTTAGAGGTCTACATCTGGTAAGATGAATCCTGTCCTGACTCACAATCTCCATCTGAATTACTACCGTTCTCTCGCTCCTCCTTTTAGAATGCAAATCTTTTATTTCCGCCCAGTTCCGGTCTTAGGGTGCATTGATTTTCATTGGGCATATCAGACATAACACAGCAACGCATAAGCAATCAAAGCTGACCTCACAGAGTTTGCTTCTGCCTTCTGTTAATCTTTTCCTTCGTGACATCAGGAAAAAGAGATAAATGGCCTCTGTTCTCTCTCTTTGCATCCACTTTCGAAGCGGTGCTTGCAGATTTCATTAACCTTCCCTTTTTGAATATTACATCTCACTTTTTCTTATTGTAAAAGCTAAGCGATTAAAGTAGCGTCTGATATTTTGTATAGAGAAAGATGTATACGCAACATATACATTTATATTTTGCTTCACATTACTGTCGTGAAAAAGGAGATATTTTATGTTATGTTGCTTTCTTAGGGCATTAATAGCATACTTATTATCCTCAAATGCCTGATACCCGAGGGTTTCACTGGCAAATGACATTCTCTTTTTCCCCAGGGGTAGGAAAGGCAGTTGCAAAGACCTAATGCTAGACGCGTTCATCCATCACCTTTGGCTGCAGAAGTTGCTGGCTATTTCTCTTCAGAGCTGTAGCCCTTCGAGGAGTCTTATGCTGCTAGCTCTCATTTCTGAGCAGCATTGTGCCTGGAAAAAGGAGCCAGGAATATCTGAAATTCAGAGGAAGAAACAGGGAGAGGTGCGCGGTCTGAACCTGCAGTGCCATAGTGAGGTATTTTGCTGCCCAAACACATTTCTTGATTTCAGTCTTTTTTCCTTCCTTCCCCCAACTTCTCCGAGTGTTGCCCTGACTCCTCTTCACCTCTCCACTTACAAGGGTTGTTCCCAGCATTGCAGTGGACCTGCACTCTCTTCTTCTCTCTTCGTACTCATAAAGTACGGTGGCAGCAGTGCCCACAGAGAGACGTTGCTTTCAGTGGCATCCCTCTCGTTTGACTTGATCAAATGCCTTGGGGCTAATTTTGGAAGCTGAGATCTGCTGTTGCTCCTACAGGAACCATAGGTTAGAAGACCTCTGTAGCCTTTCCGATCAGGTTTGAAGGAATCTCACATTTGGTAACCAGCAATAAATAATGTTGTTGTTAATCTTTCCGGGCACAATTCAGAAATACCCCTGACAGCTTCTGGGGGCAGCAGAACTCAAACGGGAGCTTTGACGTGGCATGTGCTTCTGTATGTTGTTCTCCTCAGCTGTGGCATAGGGATGGCCATCTGCTTCCACTCTAGGATGATGTGAGATTTTAAAAAAATAGGTAAAAGTGTAATACCTGTTGCTTGAAATCAGTGCTGTACTTCAAGGATTTAGACTTTATAACTTTTCTTGTCTGCATCTTTCTTTATATTGTTCTGAATACAGTGCTGTCTGATCCATCCTGAGAGCAGCTGTTAAGAAAAATCTCTGTGCCCTGGCTAGGGAACATACAGAGCAAGAGACTGAAAACATATGAATAGCACTTGAAATCGGTACATCCAGCCTGTCTACCCAAGCACTGACCATCAGCGCTGATGGGAGTTAGGTGGCAAGAGGGAGATTAGAAAACACCTGCGTCCTCATTGACTCCCGTGGGAGGTTGTATAGAAATAGTATTTCTAGAAAAAACTGTCTCACAAAGGAGAGCTTTTGATTCATTGAATCACAAAATCAACTTTAGGAGTTCTTCTTGGCTGTGAGCACTTTTACACTGCTTGAGACTGGCAAGGAAGGCGATAAACAGAGACAGAAATGATGAATGGGAAGGAGTCCTGGAGAGAGGCTGCTGGGATTTGTGTTTTATTTTCGTGGAGTTGCTTCCCTGGTGAGCTGCTTCCCAAGGTGAGCCCCCAAAAGCAGCACAAAGGGGGCAAGGTCTTCTCTTCCCCCATGCAGACAGCACGAGTGAGCATCTTTCGTTGGGAGGAGGAGAAAAGCTTCCCTGGGGCAGCTCTGTTCCCTTCACACAGATGGGTTAGCGGTAAGGGATGGGAGAGGGCCCCCAGCTTTAGCCCCATGTTTCTCTCCAGCATGCCAAGCAGAAGCGAGGAGCAAGCATGGAGGGAAAAATAATTTGCCATTTATCTATAGATGCTAACAGATGCCTCTCATGAGGGAACAAATTGTCAGCTTGAAGGCACCGTGTGTTCCTAGGTTTGGTTTTTGCTCGGGATATACTGTATCCCTAACTGAGCAGAGGATGCTGCCTTGCAAGGAGCTGGGAAGATTAACAAGAGTGGAAGTGGTGGAAGGGAAGGTAAAGGTTAGAAATAGGGAGTAAGAGTAAGAGAAAATATCCACCTTGGGAAATGCAGGCTCATACATCTGCGGAGAAATAATCAGAGGCTCAGCTGTTCTGCAGGAGAAAGATACTTAGAGAGCACTAGAAATGAAAAAAAAGCCCTAGAGATAGCAGTGGGAAACCAATTAGACGTGGGCTTGTATTGGCACTAAAGAGTATGATTTTGGGGCTACACGCAGAGGCAAAAACATTACCTTCCAGGGAGGCGGTGATCCAGCTGTATATGGCACAGGTGGAACAGTATCTCTGGCTCTGGCATATCGATGTCAGACTGACATGGACGAATTGGAGGAAATTCGGAGAAAAGTGTCATTGGAAAGGAAAGGGCTGGAGAGAATTTTTTTTTTATACAGGAAAGATTAAAAATGCGTTTTCTATGACTTGGAGATGATTTTAGTTGGAAAGAAGAAACTTCTACAGAAACCTGAAGGCGGTAAATAGCAAGGAGGAAAAAAAAAATTAGGGTAGCAGAGTACATATTGGCATAAAATCATAGAATCACAGAATCGTAGAATAGTTTGGGTTGGAAGAGACCTTTAAAGGCCATCTAGTCCAACCCCCCTGCAGTGAGCAGGGACATTTTCAACTAGACCAGGTTGCTCAGAGCCCCGTCCAACCTGACCTGGAATGTGTCCAGGGATGGGGCATCTACCACCTCTCCGGGCAACCTGGGCCAGTGTCTCAACACCCTCGGTGTAAAATATTTCTTCCTTCTATCTAGTCTGAATCTGCCGTCTTTCAGTTTAAAGCCGTTACCCCTTGTCCTATTGCAACAGGCCCTGCTAAAAACTTTGTCCCCATCTTTCCTGTCAGTCCCCTTTAGGTACTGAAAGGCCACAATATTGTCTCCCTGAAGCCTTCTCTTCTCCAGGCTGAACATACTCTTCCCAGGATACCTGCCCCTGTTTCCACTGCCTGTGCATTTCCTTCTTGCCCTGTTCTTTGACCAGAAGTTCTCGGCTCAGCCATGCCAGTCTCTTGTCCTCCTTTCCTGATTTCTTACACCTGAGGATCGAAAGCTCTTGCACTCCGTGGAAAACATCCTTAAAGATTTGTCCCACCAAGTTTCAGTAACGGCGGCTAGGTCCTAGCTTTCTAGCAGCATGGTGGCTTCCAGCTCCTCCTTGTTTGTTGCCCATTGGTGTAGAGGCACTTCAGCTGGGCTGTCAATCGTGTCACCTTCAAGGTGACATAAAGGGTATAAAGGGTAAAAAGAATCGAGGAGATCATAGGGAAGAAAAAATTCTTTGAGGACAAGATAGATCTATATGTTTGTGAAATGGCCCTAAGATGGGAATGGTAGATGCCCGTGATGGACACATTTCCGTATTATCAGAAGCGTGCAGGGTAACTCGGGTGCCAGAGCAAGCCTGGCCCAGCAGCCCAGAGCTCCAAGTGATATCTCCAAGCAAGACATCTCTGTTGGTGGGCAACAGGCATATTCTTTGGCCTGTAACGGCCTCTGCCCTTAAACATCTTCCAGGTCTGACTTGCTTACCCGTTCACGCTTCCTTACACAAATACAACTCTACCTCTCCTTCAGTGTCTTCCAAAGAAAGACTGGTTAAAGAGAGGACAGAGAGGACAAAGCTACTCCTGACAAAGCTACTCCTCCGTTCTCTTCTCCTTGCTCCTCGTGCAAATTCAGGTGCCTTTCTGAGTCGTGTCTGACATGGCCCCTCTTCTGCTGCTACAGAGAGCAGTCCTTGCCCTCTTCCCCTCGTGCTCTCTCTCCTGGTGATACTAAAGCCCACAGATGTCCCCTGGTTTTCCGACCATGTGGCTGGTTTTTCTCTTTCCAGAAGAAACAAGCAGAGTAGCAGACCTGGTTGCTGCAGTCTCTGCCCTGATGAGAGCTGCGCCTCTTCCCCTCCCACCTCCTCAAAAACGAGTGTGAGCATGAGGACCTGATTACGCCGTTCAGGGCTCTGTTTTCCCTGCGCTGATGCTGTCCGTCTGTGAGATTCCTGTTTTCCTCAGCAGCGCTGCAGGGCTCGGAGTGTGTTTAGCACCACTACTGCGCAAATCCACATCTCCTTGGCACCAGCTTTACTGCTGGGGTGGAGCTGGAGACCGACATCCTACGGCATCGCTGGGGCAGGGACTGGTGGACCCAGGCTGTTCTGAAAAGGGGTCTTGGGCCATGGGGAGGGTCGGGGAAGGCCCTGGGCTGCACCCACCGTTCAAGCTTTCCGACCAGAGCCCTTTTGGTTATTTGTGATATTTATGGAGATTTTTTCAGTTGTTTCTATGGAGACTATGATGCTTTATTTGACTGCAACTTTTATAGGGGAATTAATACAAGCGCAAGGCCTCTCACTGCAGCTCAGTGGTTCGGCTCCAGCGCAGCGTAGTAAGCAGAGGTCATTAATGTCTGATAGCTGTGTAGGGACCTTTATATTATTCAGCAATTAGTATTCTTCACTGATACCAAAACCACGGAGAACAGTAGAGTATCACTAGGGGGATGAGCAGATTAACGTCACACATACTTTAGCATACTGTTTGTCATTGAACGGCAGCCCACCCATGTTTACGAGGACACAACTGCTTGGCTCTATTCCTCCCTCTCTCCTTTCAGTTTTCTTTTATAAACAGCAAAACCCCAATGCCCCACCCAAACGAGGATTTGACTTTGGCTACGAACTTGTGGGGGCTCTGAGCTAAAGCTGTTCATGGTGATGCGGCTGGTTTCTCAGAAGCAGGGGCTGGGGTGGGGGGCTCAGCGCGAGAGAACAGATCTAGCCCCATTTTGAAAGAACCTGCACCCCAAACCTGGGTGCAGCACCGCAAAGCCCCACGTGTTCACTAGCCGCAGAGATGAAGCTGCTCTTGACTGCGGAAAAGTATGAGCTAGGAAATGGTCAGAAGATACTCCTCCATAGAGAAAAGAATACCTCTGGGGCACATGTAATGTTTGTTTCAGAAAGCGTTGCCTAGCCACTACCAAACAGATCATTTCACTCACAAAATCCTCAGGGTGGAATTTGTCTGTTAAATTCTAGCCGTGTGACGCATCCTGTAAGGCACAAATGAGCAACACAATTATTTCGAATTTTGAAGACTGAGAGTCAAAAAAATCCGACTTGTCTTCCCCTTCTTCTATTTTTATACATTTAAACTCCACTTCTTCCTGGGAAAACGTGGAAGTTATACCCACCTCAACCTATCACAGAAGCAGCACCTGCTGCCAGTGGGCTACAGCATCCATCCCACAAGGATGGGGTCCGAGCATCGCTGCTGGTGGTGCCTGGCTTTGCCCCGTGTGGCACGAGCAACGCACGCAGGACAGCCCGGTCGGTGCTGCAGCATCTTCAGTAGCCCCTCAACTGCCAGAAGCGGTGTATACCACTGGATTCATGAAACCTCGAGTAGGTCATGCTTGATGTCGCTGCTGTCTTTAATCTGCAGTTCGGGGCTTGACAAGAAACGTCCCATTTTTGTGCTGCGCATGGGGAACAGGTTGTGAAGAGAAGATGTGTTTCGGGGGGTACCGTCTTAAGTGTTCTTGGCAAGCCAGCAGTGGGCAGGTCCTAAATCATGTGATGAAATGGTGCGCCTCTGTAAGAGGTCCTGGGTATGGCAGTTGGACTCGGTGATTATGGTTGGACTCGATGGTCTCAAAGGTCCTTTCCAACCATGAAGATTCTATGATTCTATGATTCTTCAGTCAACCTTGTGGGATTTTGGTTTCTTGGGTTGGCTTTGGGTTATGTTTTGTTGTTTTGGGTGGGGTTTTTTTTTTTGTTTGTTTTTCGGTTTTTTTTTTAATATTAGTGCATATCAGAGACTTGCTGAAATGTGAGGTGTGTGTTACAAAGGCTGGAAATCATAAAACTAGAGATAAAAAGTAATTCTTTACAACAAGTAAAATCCCACGCTTGCAATNAACCCCACTGTTAAAATAACACCCCTAATTTGAAAAAAAAAAAAAAAAAAAAAAAAAAATCAGCCAGTGGTCATTAACTAGCAGCTCGTACAGCATTTCAGAAAGGTGGGAAAACCTCTTTCATCGAAACCGTTGAACCAGGTGTTGCTTAGGTCTGCGNGTTTTTTTTTTAATATTAGTGCATATCAGAGACTTGCTGAAATGTGAGGTGTGTGTTACAAAGGCTGGAAATCATAAAACTAGAGATAAAAAGTAATTCTTTACAACAAGTAAAATCCCACGCTTGCAATTACAGCCCTTACTTTGCAAAAAAAAAAAAAAAAAAAAACAGCCAGTGGTAATTAAATAGCNTCATTAACTAGCAGCTCGTACAGCATTTCAGAAAGGTGGGAAAACCTCTTTCATCGAAACCGTTGAACCAGGTGTTGCTTAGGTCTGCGGTATCAGCATGTGCAACCCCACAGTGTCACTAGTGATACTGCAATGGGAGAGCAGTGGGGTTTGGGAAGAAGAGGAGGACCTGCTGCAGACCAGATGCTGCCCTGAGTATAAGCAGAGACCCTCAACAGCAGCCTGTAGGCCATGGAGATGCTGATAGGGGTTCCCTGTGTGCAGGCCGCCAATAGCAACCATGTCCTCCAGGGAAAACGCGTGCAGCCTTGCTTCATGCTCGCAAGCACAGTGTATAACATTGGATTAACGAAGAGGAGGGTAAGGAAAAGTGGTTAGAGTTGGATACGCTCTGGAAAATGCTAGCCAGACTTGTAGATCTTAAAAATCGTTATGTTGTCCAGTATTTTAAAGAAAAAAAGGTTTAAAAGCTTGGATCTGTAACGAAAGAAGAGAAAATTTCATTATGTCAGTAGTGGCCTTTGCATTGGAATAGCAAATAAATATTTTCTTAGTAACACGGATTTTTGTAACGTGAAGTGTACTTGTGGTACTCCTAGATTAGGGTGATTTTGGTGACAGGCAGTTCAACAGTCTTTTCGTTCGGTTTGCGGCGTAGCCTGGGGCAGCTGAACCGTGACCTATTTTGTGCTTTGATAAATCCTACCCCTGTGTTCCTCTGCTTTGAAAAGAGATATAAAAAAGGATAGGCAGCAATTTAATAAATCGTAACTGTAAAGCAGAGCTAAGAGAAGGAATTTCTTAAAAGGTATTATTAGTGGCATCCCTGTGTCCAAAGTGGCAAAAGGGTTCAGCAAGGATTACAGCTGTCAAAGCAACGGGAAGGATGGACTTGACTTCCTACAGGCTTTACATTTGGGGCTGTTGTTAGTTCTCAGCTGCTTCTTACCTTCTCCTCACCACCTTTTGGGCTCCATGAGAGCTGCGTATTATTTTACTTTGTTTTGTCTGTTGCTGGTAGAGAAGTTCTGGGTGCAAACAGCGTATTATGTTGGGTCCAAGGTACACAGATTTGCATGGGAAGAGCCACACTGGTAGAGGTCCTTCAGCAACTGCATCTGTGTAAGGACAAACGCTTCGACACTTCTCGTCCAATGCTGGCACATTTACATTTGTATTAGGATTGGCTTAGTGGAGTAACGCTAAAGGTTGGCATAAAATAAAACAGGGTGTAAATCATTTCACCTTAAAAGTCCATCCACAGCCTAATGCCAAGGTCTTTCCCCCGAACCTCCAAATGACTCTAAATTCTGTAACTTTGGGGGGATCTGGGAACTGTATTGGAAGCAGACTTTGCAGGTGAAGATCATCTTGCCTAATTTCTAATATTTGATTGAACAAAGAGTTCTACATCCAACACTGGATCTCTTCTGTGGTTTTGATCAAATTTTGGAGAAGCCATTTAAGTGTTTAATAGCTGCTTATATAAAAGTCAATGGCAACTGTATCAAATTGAGTCAAATGTGCTCAAAACCCCTTAGTATGGATTTGGATCTTACTCCAGGCTCTGGTTTGAAAATGTTGATCAGTAATAACAGTGACTAATAATACCTTTTATTGTGGATTCCAATAATGCCTGGGTACACAGTCATCAAGTAAATAGAGTTTTTCTTCCCATTATCTTCATCTGAAAGAGGACTGACCCATTAAACCAACCTAAATAATAAAGAAATACATAACACTCCCCATGAAAGTGTTTGCAGCTGTGTTCTTCCACCACGCGTATCGTAAGGATTCCATTATAGTAAATTGGAGCTGTTAGTGTCACAATATTGCCATCATTACGTGTTCAAAATATGAGTCAGATCCCCAGCACTCCGTGATGTTCTAATATCATAAATGTGTGTAGTGTTTTACTTTCCGTTTTGGCTTCTAAGCCCTCAGGGGGGAAACTGCCTGTCCCAGTAGGGTGTGAAATTGTAAGGGTCACATCCAGCCTGGAGTAGGGATACAGCCACGTTCCTCCTTCCTCTTGACCACTCATGGGGACTCCATTTACCTTCTCCTTCCAGGGTTAAGAGGTTTTTCTCTGAGGTCCTCTGATGAGCAGCCTCATCTCCGTTGCCTGCTGCCTTTCAGCACTTTCTCGTCTTTTTTATTCTTTTCTCCCCATCTCCTAACCGCGGCTCGCTTAATTTCCTGTGCGCATCTCTTCTGCCTGTGGCCTTGATTCGATGTGAGAGGCGGTGGTTTCCCCCATACGCCCTCCTGGTGCACTGCAGAGAAGGGCAGCTCCCTTTCTGGCTTTAGCTGGTTTAATGATAAGAAGAAATGGTGGTCTTTTTGAGTGAGGAGCAACTAATGCCTGTGGTGAGACATGAGAAAAATCACAGAAATACGCAATATCGGGGGCAACGAACAAACTTAATGCTTCCTTTTGTATTAAAAGAATTGACAAACTGGACTTTTGAGCAGAACAAACATATTACGTTTTAGCAGATGCTTTTAGATGTCCTCCTGACTCTCTCTACCTTCCCATTGCAACTGTTGCTTCTTCCCCTGGTTGATAATTAAATTAGTTCTCTTTATCTCTCTGAAGCAAGAGCAGGTCTTTTAGTTTGCCTGTTGAATGAATTTCTTTGTCATTTCCTAATCGATATAAATTAGATATATTGCACACACATATATGTGTACTAGATATGTATTAGCTTAGACATATACCCTAGATATTAAAGTCTAAATCTTCTGATTTTTTTCCACAATAACGTACCAGTGTATGTAGCTATTATGTAAATCAACCAATCAATGAATCGATCGATTTCTACCAGCCCTAGAACCGTAAGGCATAACCGTATCTGTATCCCAAATTTGCTCCGAACAAAGTGGGAAGATTTTCACTAAGAGGACTGCAACGTGGAAGTGATTTAGTGTCAAATCTGCTACGCAGGGAATATCTGAGGGTGACAGGGCAATCGCAGAACTAACTACAGATAGCTCTGCAGGGGGCTTGAGAAGAAGGAATTGGAGCAATGAGCCCATGTTAGTGCTTCCAGGAAGCCGAAGCTGATGGTTTCATACATATATCCCTCTAAGCCATTGAACTGTCATCCTACTTGGGAAAGGAAAGGACAGAAAGCAATGGAAGGGGATGCAGGAGATATTGGGACAGCTACCGAGATTAAATCAGAGCATTTGCAAACATTATTTTGTTTCTCGTGAAAATTTTCCATTTCCCCATTACTAGCATCTAAGCAATTAATTTCCTGGTTACCCCTCTGACCACTCCTATAAATGGAGATGCACATGGGATTCGTCTCCCTTGACTTTGGTAATAATATTTAGCTTTTTATAAAGTATATTAAACTTTCAAAGACTTTACAAATGTTACGGAACTAAACTTCATTCATCTGTTGGCTCTTGTTCTCTCGTCAATGAAATCTCATATCTATCCGATAAAAGTTTCCATCGCCACTTTATGAGTCTTTTATGGTTTTATTATGGCAAGGCTGTCTGAGTTAAAGGCTTGTCAGATTTAAGAAATAACTTTTAATTGCCTATTTTTTCTTGCAATATTTTTTATTTTAATATTTCATTTTTTCTATCTCAGAAATAGATTTGTTTCCGTCTGCTGTGAGCACCCACGCTGCTTTAAGAGTGTAGTGAAGCGAACGCTCATTTCTATGAGCCATTAAACTGTCATGACGAGGACGTGATTGCAGGATTGCATTGCGTTCCCTGATGGATCAAAGCAGTCCCAGGGGCTCTGATTCATGATCCCCTCAGGCGCAGGTAGGATGCTGACGTGATTCCTACCTCCGGGTTGCAGCTGCTGGAGGAATGGCTGAATGGGACAAACATAGGCATGGAGAACACAAACAGC
Organism: Stercorarius parasiticus; assembly: GCA_013396915.1. Classification (NCBI taxonomy): domain Eukaryota; kingdom Metazoa; phylum Chordata; class Aves; order Charadriiformes; family Stercorariidae; genus Stercorarius; species Stercorarius parasiticus. The sequence continues at coordinate 412,072 of VWZL01001851.1, forward strand.
AGACCCTGGCCCCGTGTAGAGTTTGCATTAATGCTCAACCGTAAAGCGAGGGGCCTGAGCAGAAGACATCCATACTGTTTCTGGCCATCTCTGCTCAAGGGACTTTAACTCTCTACAACTACCTGAAAGGAGGTTGTAGAGAGGTGGGGGTCGGTCTCTTCTCCCAAGTAACAGGCGATAGGACAAGAGGAAATGGCCTCAAGTTGCACCAGGGGAGGTTTAGGATGGGTATTAGGAGAAATTTCTTCACCAAAAAGGTTGTCAAGCATTGGAACAGGCTGCCCAGGGAAGTGGTTGAATCACCATCTCTGGAGATATTTAAAAGACATGTAGATGTGGCACTTAGGGACATGGTTTAGTGGTGGACTTGGCAGTGTTAGGTTAACGGTTGGACTCGGTGATCTTGAAGGTTTTTTCCAACCTAAATGATTCTATGATTCTATCCTATGGGAGAAGGATGGGACCTGCTGTCCCTTTAACCATCCCATCTTTATCTACCTGTGATCATAAGCAAGAACCCTTAGAGTTTTCATCTTGAGCTTTTTTTTAATCATCATAGTGCTCTCTATTCAGTGTATCTGCATACACTTGCTACCTTTGCATCTCTTTAGGATCTAAGGCTCCTGATTCATTATCGCTAATAACGTCTTGTAAAGGAAGGAGCTGATTTCTTGCATTAAATATGCATAACTGATAGTAATAGTGGGTCGGTGTGTGTATGAACACGGTAGAGGTGTCACACTGGGACTCCTTCTGCTCTCTCTTGTCCTTTTTACATATACATTTCTTCAGTGACTTCATTGGATCTTCTCTAGGTTTGCATCACTGCCAACAGCATACCATTGCAAAGCGTATGGATTATTAATGGAAAACCAGCTAAGCACTAATATTTATGTTGGACTGGGAGATAATTCTCAGCATTTTAGTAAAGTATAACACACCATTAAATCTCCAAGCTGTCAAGACCTTAAAGGTGTGGTGTTTAAAAGGGGTACTGAACATAGCAAGACGTCCAAGCTCTATCTTAAATTACACCCATGAAAGTCTGTAGTAACTTCAAATGAGGTCACCTGTACCAGATTTACACTGCCAGAGCTAGAGCAGGATCTGGCCTAATCTGAGTAAGGGGTGATGTACATCAAAGGTGTTGGCATAAAGGCAATTTAAAAAGCGACTGGAAGATAGGATGAAGTATTTTAAAAGAAGTTTCTGAGCTGCAAAGGTCAAAGGAAAACTCAAATGTCAGAAATATTATGTCTATAGTCCAGGACTGTTTTATACGATAATATGAAGCTACAAGTGCTTTCCTCTTAATGTTTACAAAAGTTGTGTAACTTTTTTCCCCCTTAATTTACAAAGGTATTCGTTTGGGGAAATACCGGACACCACTCTAATTTATGAAGAATGAGGTGTAAATTAAGCTGTTTGGAAAACTTTGGCAAAACATTCATATTTTGTGCTTTTTTTTGGTAACAACTACAGCTTCAGTTTTCGACATTGACTTAAATACAAACGTACTCTAAATAGGTGTCAGTACTTTGCATAGCTGTGTAGCTGCTGTTGAAGTAAATTTTCTCATAGCTTTTTTGATGTGAGTTTTACGTAAGAAAGGATGCAAATTCAGACTCAGCACACATTCATGTAGACAGCTCAGGACAGGGTTTGGATCAAGATTTAATTGCCATCATCCTTACTTTTACTTTTTTGAATCCAGCGTAAGCGAATGGGTTAATCCGGAGGAACTACAAGGATAGCGACAGTATAGAGCCAGTTTCGGCATGCCTTTTTTTTTTACTTTAGACTAACTGATATAGTTACATTAAGGGATTTGCTTTTTTAACGTAATTACTGAACATCCTGTTGTGTCTTAATCTACTTCTGAAGCATATAAAGCAGCTGTGCTTCATTAGCTTCAAGTTATTACGAATGTAGAATATAGGCTTGTTTTGTGAGTGGGAATACTGAATGTTTAACAAAATGTGACGCCTGTAATTTGTTTTTTTTTATTTATTTTTCTTTCCATGTAAAATGATATTCCCATTCTCATTCTGCCTCTAGACCTTGCTGCGAAAAATTAATACACAAGACCTATAAAGGTCACTCCGCTCTCAAATGGGTGTCTTCTAAGATCTGCTAACTGACTGCGCTTCCTTTGCACCTCGGCGTTATAAATGTTGAGCTTCTCCGTTAACAGAGCCTCCACATCCTAAAAAAGGGGGTTACATTTTAAATAAACTCAATTTTTTAGGCACACTTCCAATGCAGCATACGCCAGCTGTCAAACAACTGGCAGTGAGAGAAGACAGTTCTGCTCAGGGTGGGAGTCAGTTAATGGACGTCACTGGAAGGAAGCCATGAAGTTAATACACTCTATATCTTATCCACGGAAAAAAAACCCAACAAGCATGCGGGGGGTATACCTGCGTTGTGGCTTGCAAACTGGTATGGAAATGTGTTGTTCAGGTGTTGAGGTACAGTGCTAGTCATGTACGAATTCGTTCTTGTCAAAAAGAGCTGAAATACGGCCAGGAGCAGAGTGATCTCTGTAAGGTAACTCAGCGTTGTTACTGCCGCACCGCAAATACCCAGTGTTAACTGCAGTCCTCGCTGTTGCCAACCATTGTAACCGTATTTGTGGAGCATGTTTTGGATTCTTAAGGACTGTATCCTGGAGCTGTGGGATTCCAAGGGCGTTTCAGTTTTCAGTTAAGACAAAAAACTCTCATCAACGGAGAAAAGGTTGAAACTGTGAGTTGTAGTGATCACCACAAGCACGTGAATAAACAGGATCTACTTATTATTTTTGAAATGTCATGCCTTTGAGACTAATGCTTTGAGACCTGATGCAAAAACAGGTTGGCAAATCTCTAGTTGTCTTCAAAAATCCCAGAATAATTTTGGCTGGAGGAGACATCTGAAGGTGATTCAAGTCCAACCTCCTGCTCGAAGCAGGATCAGCTAAATCAGGTTGCCCAGGGACTTGTCCAGTGAGTTTTGAGTGTCTCCAAGACAGGAGATTTTGCAGCCACTCTTGTCCCTTGTTGTAGTATTTTGACAACCCTCATGGTGCTTTTTCTTTCCTTCCTTATACCAAGCTGAAATCTCCCTTGCTGCAACTGTTGCCTCTCATCCTATCCCTTTACACCTCTAAGAAGAGTCTGGCTCCATCTTTTTAACACCCTCAAGTGCATTAAGTAGCTGTGGTGAGGAGCAAGTTTTCTTCCTTCCACCTTTTCTTCCCAAGAACAAGTAAACCCTGTTCCCTCAGCTTCTTGTATCCCACGTCCTTCAGCCCCCTGACTATCTTCATGGTTTCCCTGGATTCCCTCCAGTATATCAATGTCTTCTGTGCTGGGGACCCTGAACTGGATACACTAATCTGGGTGAAAGCCTAGAGCTGAGCAAGACCCGATTTCCAATCATACTGGCTGGGATCCTTCTTTTTGAACTTCAGGACTCTCATCCACACCTGAATGGGTCACACCATTCTTTTCACAGCCAGTGGGGAGAAGTAGATCCTTCCAGACTGCTATTTGCCTTTCTCTTTTGGCTGTCTACCATAGGATGAGATGCTTTGTGTCCCAGAGGGACCATTTCTCTACATTGATTATGAAAGCAACAAATTCAACGGTTTATATCTACAATCTGTTTCTCTAGTGAGAGAATCCCCAGCCTGAGTCTTTGTGGGCAAGAGATGGCAACTAGTCTAAGTTATAGTAGTACAGTTAGTGGTCATATTCTTGCACCTGAGCAAAATGCATGAACTTGCAGTCATTTTTGACTGCGCAAATGTTGGCTTTGGGGTTTATTGATTTCTGTCACTTTGCAGGCGCAGTGAGATAAATAACGAAGGGTTAAGACGGGCTTTCAGTGAACAGTTGCAGCGTTCATATCCTAAAAAGGCTCATGTCTTTTGTTTAAACGAAGGCACTCTCATTTAGTCAGGAATTCTGCAAATTTTGTATTAGCTACGCTTTGAGCACCCAAGCACTGTCCTTCATGTGAGTGTTAGAGAGCTAAGCCATGGGATGGCAGAGGGCAGGTAACCGGATCTCGAGTGAAGATGAGACCTGTGGGTGAGCTGGGGGGTTGGCTGGAGAAGGACCACGGTAATCCTGACATCTCTGCTATAAGGCATCTTGAAGTCCACCAAATGTCACCATACATCATGTCTGCTCGCATAAAACTGCAATGCTAATCAAGCATTTGGAATTAAATTGTAATTAATCTAAGGAGGCGCCATGCACTGAATCATGAGCCGTACCCTGGATTCCTGAAAACGCTTATCTCAACATTCCTACTGGCAACTGAATATTTCTTTGCAGTGAGATGCCGATTTAATAAAATATATTGGTCCTGTAAACAGCAGCTTTTACCAGCCCTCACCCGCCTGGAGAATTCCCCTCCCTTTCAGAGATTATTCAAAGCAGTGTTCTACCGCAGGCTGTAGGATACTGGAAATGACTTGGTGCCTTTTCAGAAAAGCATATCTCATTCGTTCAGGCTGGCACATATACAAGGAATAACAGTTTATTGTACCTGATACATATTTGTTGGACTGAGTGCAAGGATAAGATGGTGAAATGTAATGGCCTGTGATATACAGCGGGTCAGGCTAAATGATCTAACGGTCTCTTCTGAATACGCGAATTGCTGGGCTGTGTGCCAGAAGCCAGACAGACTCCTGGTGTTCCCACAAGTCACTATATTCATCTCCCCCTACCCTCCTGAACCCTGCGGTGAAGCTCCCATTTGCATCATTTAGAGCAGGATATTGATGCGGGTAGTTAATGCTGAGATGAAAAGTACAACAGTTTGTTGGGGACCTCTGAAGTGCTGGATAACGGAGACATGGCTAAGGCTAAGCAGGTCCCAAATCCTGCTCAACTAGAAAGTTCCCTCTAAAGGACTTAGGCTCCATGGGATCAGTGCCCTTGGTTTTTACTTCACAACTGCCAATTCCTGGCAGCTCTCTGGCACGGGACTGCCAGCTACGTCTTGTGCTCTGCAGTGCCTGAGGCTCCCTGCTGAGCAGGGCCCTCTGCACTCCTTGGGGGGGGGCTCTCTTGACATTGCTGTTTGGCACTGAGCAGCATTGGCCTCACAGGCTGCAGTTTCGAATTGTAGCTCAGCTGATCCCTGCATCCTTGGCAGTATGGATGTCTTCTCCTGCCCCGCTGCTCTTGCACCAGCGCTGCTGCTCATCCGGATCCGCAGTGAGACAAGTTAGTTATAGTCAGTAAAGTATTCCCTTTTGCTCCAACAAAAGTCTTGTGTCGGCTCACCTCAGGATTACACCCGTGCCGAGGCTGGCACAAGGAAACCAGCAGGAATAGATGACGGTGACTGAGAAATAGGAACAGGATTGTCCCTTTTGCAAAAGGGCCGTTGATTAGGCTCATCGTGACACGAAACTGCATTTTCAGGGAGGCAAGCTAGCGGTGAAATTTTGTGCAGCAAGACTCACGGTAAAAGCAGTGCCCCAGGCTGCATTCAACTTACTTGTGTCACCTAGTTTCCTAACTCCTAATGAGCTTTTCAGAGTTGGACTTGACTTTTTATTTATTAATGTATAGGGAGGGAGGTAGGCTCTTTATTGACTTGAGTATTTTTCTCTGCTGGAAGCCCTAGTGCTAATGGTGCCAGTCCAGACATCTCTCAGATGTACTCCGAATACAAAATTTCAGCTTTGTATGATTATCTTCAGACGACTGTGATGCAGTCTCCCTTCTCTTCTGGAGAAGGTGCTGTGACAAACTAGGAACATTTTATCAGGCATATCTTCTTCTACCTCAGCACAAGAAGGACATGGACCTTTTGGAGCGGGTCCAGAGGAGGGCATGAAGATGCTCAGAGGGCTGGAGCCCCTCTGCTGTGAGGACAGGCTGAGAGAGTTGGGGTTGTTCAGCCTGGAGAGGAGAAGGCTCCGGGGAGACCTTGTAGCGGCCTTCCAGTACCTGAAGGGGGCCTACAGGAAAGGTGGGGAAGGACTCTTTATCCGGGAGTGGAGCAATAGGATGAGGGGTAATGGTTTTAAACTGGAAGAGGATAGATTTAGATTAGATATTAGGAAGAAATTCTTTGCTGTGAGGGTGGTGAGGCACTGGAACAGGTTGCCCAGAGAAGCTGTGGCTGCCCCATCCCTGGAGGTGTTCAAGGCCAGGCTGGACGGGGCTTTGAGCAGCCTGGTGTGGTGGGAGGTGTCCCTGCCCAGGGCAGGGTGTTGGACCTAGATGATCTTTAAGGTCCCTTCCAACCCAAACCATGCTATGATTCTATGATTCTATGATTCTTAGAAAGCAGTAGTAAAACACAGGTGGTTTCCAAACATGCGTACTATCCTGGAAACTGGTGGGAAGAAGAGGACATATTTTCTCTACCCGCTTTGATGAGGTAGAACCACACAATAGTTCAGGTTGGAAGAGACCTTTGAAGGGCTCTGGTCCAAACCTTTTCTCAAAGCAGGGCCAAGCTAGATCAGATTGATCAGGACCTTATTAGCTGGAGATTTTGCATCCTCTCGGTCCCCTTTTTTCAATATTTCACCACCATCATGGTGATTTTTGCACATCTTACGTTGAGTAGGCGTTTCCCACGTTTCCCATTGTACTTTCTCTGCGCACGGCTGAGAAGAGTCTTGATCCATCTTCTTTCTGCCCTCCAATTAAGTTGTTGAAGGCAGTGATGAGAGACCTATTTAGTCTCTTCTTTTTAAGGCTGAACAAACCTGATTCTTTCAGTCTGTCCTTCTAGGGAAACTGGCTTTAGAGATCTTCAGAAAATAATAAGCCAGACTTCAGACTGTCCAAGGTGCTTCAAGGAAAGCCTTCAATTTTACTGAAGGTTTCTGATTCACTCAGTACCTCTGTTTTCCTGGAGTTAACATCAGCAACACAGATTTACAAATTTTTTTTAGAAAAATATTTAATTTTATAATTTAAATTTTTAAATCAGATGCCTTTCCCTATCTTTTAGGTTTGTTTGGTTTTGTTTTTTTTTTTTTTTCTTTTTGGACAAGTGTTTTGAAAGAAACGCTGCTATATTCTGCATAGAGTAGCAGATACAGTATTCTAGGAAGATAAGCATTTCTCCTGCTTATGCTGTTCCGAAAATTTTCTGTTATTTTTTTTATTTCCAACAGGAGACTTGAGACACTGATAACTGGAGGAGATGAGACCGCTCAGGCATGTTAGGTCTTTGCCAGTTGTTTCTTGTGCAGCTGCTGTCAGGGCTGGGCTCTGCTCTGACTCAAGTCACGGTAAAAGATAGTTCAAGTTTTGCCGTTGTTTTCTAGCTTGACAAATGTTAAAAGGCTTGACCTCATGTGCCGCAGCAGAAATATCTGAATTGCTACTATGATTCACTTTCAGATACTCCATTTTTTTTCTCCTGAAAACATTTGATAACTGTTCTCTCCAGATACGTTCACATTGGCTTGAATCCCTCCGGCAAAGAGCTTAAGATTTTTACCCGCTTCCAGAGCTTGTACACGCAAACATTTATTCTCTTGGTTCTGTGTTTTTTTCTCCCCTGTTGTCTGTTGTTTACTGGATCTTATTTTTCTTGGGAGCCATGTATACTGCTGCAGCAGGGTGATGGATCGACACCTCATCCACAGCTTAACTGAGATTTTTTGCCACTGCTTTTCCTTATTGTTCAGTGAAACAAATATTGTGGATGCTAGTTCTGTTTGAGCTGGGCACACAGTAACTACAAAAACAGTCACCATCCATCATGCTTTGGGTTTTTCCCCTTTTATATGGAAGGATATGTTTATCTGTATGTACAGAAAGGTAGCGCTTTAGTTAAATAAATGAATAATCATATATTCTATACTAGTCACGATGGTCTTTAAGACAGAGAAGAAGATCTGCTATACTGAATAAAAAACGATAGTGCCAAGCAACGCGTTGGTAGAAATAACACGTATTAACCTTGTATTTTCCTAAACTAAAACATGAGTTTCCCACAGCACCTAAGCGACACTGAACGTCACAGTCCATTTAATCAATTTAATTCCAGACCTGACTCAATGACTAAAGGCAGTTGCAACGGAGAGAAGTTTCCCACGTGTTAAAAGTACTTTAAAAAGTGGAGTGCCTCCAGTGCTGGGCAGAGCTGCAACTTTTGCTTTTCAGTCTCTTTACTTGATGCAGAAGTTAGCTTTGCAGGTATCTTTAGGCACAAACTGAGGCTAAATGTTGCCTTGTGTGGCAGAGGTATATTTCAGACATACAGCTGAGGCTGGCTGCTCTTGGGGCAGTCAGTCATTTCTGGCCATGGATTTTGGCTTTGGCATTCGTTGGTCCCTTGCTGGGGTAATTTGACTTGCTGAGCTACACGAAAAGTAACTGCCACCAAAGTGTGTGATATTCTGCCAAATTAATGAGTTGAATTACCTCAGACAAATGCCTGAGAAGCACGAAAGGTGGTGCAAGGAATGCAGCTGGAAGAGGTGTCTGGGGTGGGGGCAAGGACGCACCCAGAAAGGCGGGATGGAGGATCGGGCCCACTCCTTTGGGTAGCAGCAAGCTGTTAGGTTGGTTTGCACTCAAACTTTGGCCAAGCAGAACTTGCATCTCATTTTCTGTTTTGCCAGGTTTCTGCCTTGAACGGGCCAAAAATTTGATACGGACCTGAAGCTTGCATTTTCACGTAGGCACAAATGACTGAGTTTTATTAGTTGTTTTGTAGCAATATTCATATCACTTTCTTTTCCTTACAAAATCTCTGAAGACACCTTCACCCTTCCCCTGCAACCAGACCTACAGGCAAGATTCCTGCTGTGCGTTACTGATTTATAACATATGGTCTTTCTGTGGCAAACATCAGTGTTAATATTTGACTAGCGATCCATCACATCTCTCCAACAAATCAAGCACAAACGATCTCATTCCGATCTCGCTTACCCTGGGATAAAGCAGGAGTAATTTCAGCGGACGGAAGTATTGCATCGCTGTAAAATTGCTGGAGTTATATGAAAACTGGGAATGGCAGAGAGTAACTGTATGATGAAAAGACACAGGTCATCCTTTGGATTCTAAAATATTAAAAGGGTCTATTGTTGACACGAAATTTTTAGATAATGAGTGTGCGGGCTTTGCGGCCCCCCCCGCCCCCCTCAGTGTGACACACATTTGAGAGGATCTTGCTCAGTCTGTGCACTGGATTAGAAATCAGCTGTCATTAAGGAGCGTTTTGCAGTGTAAAACGTTCCTGGGTGTGATGGTGCGCGCGAGGCAGCAGCGGGGATTAAGCTGGCTGGTAACAAGCATTTGTATTTACCAGTCTGGTTAACTTCAGATCAGCCTTCTAAACATTTCCATGGAAACAAGGGAAGTTTTGGTTCACTGTAAGTGGCTTAATTTACTTTCTAACTGCGTTAAAAATAGAATACTAAACAGAGGCAAAACTAACTCTGAAACATATTTTTGATAATATGATTTTAATCCGTCATGGCATTCAGTGATTGCTTTTCTATACCTCCTGCCTGCAGTTACGGGTGAAGCTTTCATTGAGCAGTTGTTCCATGAATCTGCAACAGCATGAACAAAATAAGTCAGGAAAAGAACTGTGGGATAGTTGAGGGTCTTAAATCTTTATATTTGGTAGAAAACAATTCAGTGTCTGTGTTTGTGAGCTTTCCTGTTTGTTTTTTTTTTACGAGGCATGAAACTTGAGAAATTGGAAAGCGCTTACATCCCAGGAACTTCTTATGTATCTACTATTCTGCTGAAATGTCATGTGCAAATTTTGATATGACGGAATAGTTACTTGTCGAGTCAGAGATAAAAGACATACTGATGCACTCATAGAGAAAAGTACTAAAAATGCGTTTTCATTTTGCATTGGCACCTTTCAAGTCACGTTACAGAAAACTAGTTGTAAGTAGGTTTTTTTCCTGGATTTCTAGGAAGAAGTTCTCACTTCCAAACAAGCAGGGATCCTTGCTGTAAAGCAGGAAAGTGAGGGGAACTGTAAGCTGACTCCCGCGGCTGAGGTTCTTGCTCAAAGTGCCTGTCTGGCTCTCGGGATGTATGCGCCCAAAGACAAATTGTTCGTGTGACTCAGGAGGTGTTTTCTGGTAGAAGTGACTCTTGCTCCTCTAACGCTGGTGATCGGTAAACGTATGAACTGCTTGAACAGAACCAGCTTTAATTATGCATGAATGCCAATCAGTCTGGAAATCAATTTGGCTGACTCACACTCAAAGTTTAGCATTATTCTCTGAATTTCAGTAATGCTGAGTTTTTATCTTAAGCTATATTCTAGGAGCAATCAGAGGCAGCAGGGAAATTGGCCTTGATGTTTGTCTGAGCATTGGAAATGAGTATAGCCTTGTATCTATAACATCAGGGAGGAGACTTTCCTTTCCCCTGTGGTATGGAGCTCACAGTGCCGTCAGTATTAATGTTCAACGTATTAAACTTGGGCAGCTGCAAAGTGATAAAGCCACTGATCTACATACGGGAAACTGAGAGGAAAAAAATACTCCGTGGCTTGTTCAATCTCACAAAGACTTTTTGCAGTGGAGGGAATTAAGTTCCTGTTGCCTGAAAGCTTGATCTCAAACTTAACTATTCCCACCTTCCCCATTGCTCATCAATTTCATCCACGATGGATGAGCTCCGTCTATCTGGTCTACCTAGAGAAGCAACAAAGTGTCATCTACAAAACTCTGGGGCATTCTGATACTAAACCATACCTAAGAATTTCTGTTTCTGTAGAAAATACAGTCAACCTGAGTTATTAAAACATGTTGTAACAGGTGGCTTGGGCGTCCGGCTCCGTTTCATACCTCCCTGGACAGGAATGCGTGCAGCTGACTGCAGACAGCTGGGTGTGCGCTTGGAGAACCCTGTCTGACATGCCTGCAGCTCCGCAAGTGGCTTTCATCAACAGCAGAAGCAGGCAGAGAAATGCAAAGACAATGTGACCAAAATACCTGGGCTCTGATCCCGCTGACATGGGCTTGAAAGCAAGCATGGAGTATAACGCTTTATAATATTTTGAGGTTTTGTGTAAACGCTACTCCAGCTGCTGGAGTCAGACAAAATAGCAAAAGGATGTTCAGTTTTGTACAAAACAAAAGGTGGGATGCTTGACCTCCTGAGCGCAAAGAGAAGGTTTGCAAACAGGAACGCAATGTAGAAAAGAGCTCAGAAAACAGAAATCCGTAGTGTGCTATGACGCTCTGACTATTCGCAGATGGGACCATTCATGTCTTTAAAATACAGTAGCTTACTGGCCGAGACCCGTATTTTTTGAATAATACCCCCTGCTTTGCTTCTCACCACAAAATATAAATTCGCCGTTTAAACATGTGTTGCTATAGTGACTTGTTTCTTTGTTAAATCTTCTTTCTCTCCTTACAAACTGAGGTCCTAAGCCTTCCTTGACAAGTGTGTGGGTTTGGGCTGGGGACAGAATGAAAATGATTTTCTGTGTACTGCCGTCATTTCACTGGTGCTGCTGAGGTAAAGGAGAGAGTCAAACCGTAAGCTTTCATTATTAAATTGTATCTGGAGTAAAGCAAGCTAAGGAAATACTCTGAGGGGAACAATAGAGCACTAAAAAATTATAACGGTCCTGAAATGGTTTAGAAATAGAGAGAACAACTGGGGAAGGTTTAAAATGTGGGTTTTTTCGGTGTCAACAACAGGTGTGAGCAAAATGCAAGTCAGTCAGAAGGTAGCTTTGTTCTTGACAATGAATTTTGGAGGCTCTTGTGGTTTTAATAATATCCAGATATGTCAAGCAGAGGCTGACTGTGAAACTATTATATGGAAATCTGAAGTATATTGAGTTCCAAGGAAAATGATACTGTTGCAGCAGTTGCTGCAAAAAGGGTTTTCTTCCTCTTAGCACAGGCCATAAGGTGACAACAGCAGCATTAGACCTAAAGGTTTTTCCATATGGGCAGCAGGTGAGGTTGCAGTCCATTCAGTGAAGACAGGGAGCTCACGTTAGTTTTAAGTTGGACACCATATATAAATAAAATATACAAATAATATAAAAAAGATACAAAAACGGTGGGAGGAACGACAAAAAAAGAGCCAAGAGTGCCCAGAGAGCAGCTGGGTACTGGTTTGTGACCTCCTTGCACCATGACCCTCTAAGCATCTGCAGACTTCAGAGGGCTTTGTAGGGCCCAGTGCCACCCGGAGAAGCTGGATGTGGAGACATGAGTGACCATGAGATCTGCTTCTTTGCCTTTTCTCCTCATGGCGCTGGGCAGTGCACCACGGGGCACCATCCACCAGCGCCCTGAAGACCTTCCACGAACAAGAGGTGCTTTATCCGCTGTCTGGATGGTGCTCTGGTCTCCCACCAGTCCATTTTTGAGCCTGTGACCTCTGAACCCTTCTCCCTGTCCCCCCCCGCCCGAGTTGTTTCCACCAGTATTAGTTATTCTTTCTCCTCATGCTTTCATTTCTATTTAGCCTTCTGAGAAGGGCTTGGAGGTTTTTCTGTGTACGAAAAATGTCCACCAGATTTGCTAGGCGTTTGCGACCAGGCAAACTGCGGGTTAGTCCTCGTTGTTGGTCGAATCACTAGGTTATCCGCAAATGCATAGAGGACTGAAACATCTCTCTTTTATAAATTGATGTCTGGGATTTTGTCTACTACTGGAATTAATTTCTGATGGCAATTATTGTTCCACTTAAAAATAATTATCTTTATCTTCTACTTACAAAATATAAATTAGGCAGTTCTCTGCCTAGATATTCTCAGGAGCACAGGGAAGCTAAAATCACTGGTATTGAGAAGGTTTCCTATTTATTAGCTTACAAACTGTTTCTGTAAACTATTTAGGAATGTCTGGGGAAAAATAACAATTTATGCATATAGAAAACCATGTATTTCATTTTCTAACAAAATGCATCATTTAATTCTAACTGATCTTAAGCCTGAATTTCACAGGCAGGGATCCCTGCTTTTTTTTTTTTTTTTTCATTTAAAAAGTCTTTTTGTTGTAGGCCCCCATTTGCTGTCATCAGATGGAAACACAGCTCTTCCAATTCCTGACTGCCAGTATCAAACATACTCAATTGTGCAGGTCCCTGAATAGGTACAAAAGTAAGCTGTTATAAAGCTGAAAGTCACGTTCAGGTACTTCAAAGACTTCTTTCAAATTTGCTTAAACGTTTTCGGAGCTTCTTTAATACAAGAGTAACCTCTGGCAAACTTTATTAACCTTTGATTTACATTCCTCATTTGTTTTCCATTGCTCTTCTAAGTTATCAGTTTCTAATTTAGCTTTCCAATTTGAACCTCTGAAATAGAGATACGAGGCCAGAGTCTTCAGCTGATGTAAACTGACTTGTGTTCATTCCCAGCATCGGAGAATCTGGCTTCTTACATCTTCTATAGATTTTCCCAAATGAGATGTTATTGTTTTCGTTCTAGAACTTTATTTTCAGTTGTATTAGTAACATCTGGCATTAACTTCATCTTGCTGTGACAGGCAATTGCTAGTTCTGAACGCAGCTGTGAACACGCACAATATTGTTCACTTCAGTTGAGCTACGTTTGCTTTTAGCGTGGCAAACTGTCAGCGGAGAGCCCCAAAATGATTTAGGTTTAACGTTAATGAGGTGATGCTCTGTATTCATTCACAGCTGGGGGCTTTTCAGACAGTATTAGGAAGCTCCTACCTTCCCCACTTGTGTTTGCAAATCCCGTAAAGCCAAACAGCCCGTCCTTCCTTCCTCGGAAAAAATGGACTAATGCCAAGAAACAACGAACTGATAAGAATCTGACAAATACAGAAAATCTTCTCACTGGAGGTCTGTCTGTATTAACCATTAATCCTGGTGGTCTCTGCTGGCGGGAATGGATCAGTGTCCCTTTAAAAGGGAAATAGTCAGAAAAATTGTCTTGGGGAAAAAAGTCAGCCAGCAACTCTTCTTCTCCACGGTTCCAATATTTGTCTGTTGAGTCAGATCTGCCAATTGTAATGCCAGTATCTTTTTGTCTTAGTGGTCCTGCTGTGCTGGAAACACTTTGGGAGAGAGAACTGAATTCTAGTCTTTTCCATGTGCCGTTAGTGGAATATTTTACCAAGTGTCAGGTGCGAGGCCAAGCATTGCGCCTGGAAACAGACCTCGATGGCATCACTGACCTTGTTACTTGAGTTATTATGGAAGGGCTGCAGCCTCGTGCAGACTGTGTACTGAGTTTCAGGGCTGCCTTTAAAACCAGTGGTAGAGAGCTGGGAAAAGCAAAAAGAAGGAGAACAAAGATGAAAGAGCTGAAGAAAAATGTGAAGTCATCCCACACCAGTCACTGAGAGCTGCCCGTGAAGGTTTGCAGAAGCTTGCTGGGTGAAGCTGAGATGGAGTGAAAAACTGGAATAAAACAAGCAAGGAGAAAGCCCAAAGCGTTAGAGATGATGATCATGTTTTAGGAGAGAAATGAGAACTCGGATAGGGAACATGTACCTAATTTTGTAATATTATGTTCAGTATAGCACTTGAGGTTTCTTAAACTGAGACTGCACAGGAAAGCGGTGCTGTGGCATAGCTAAAAGCTACAGAAAAGGAGCAGATGCTCTGGGTGAAACACCACCACTGGAGCTGCAGCATTTACTAAGGATTCAGGTTTCTGTGACATGGGGTCTGCATCCAACTGTTCTGTGGTGGGCCTGTCCTTAGCAATGTGGACTAGCCCTGGAGCAACTGAGCTGGGGTGACTTTTGCCACTGATTGCTGGGAAAGAAGAATGAGGCCCATGCAGCCACCCTACAACAAGTTCAGAACTGGAGGTTTTCAACCTAAAACTTATTTTCCCTTCTTCAGTTAGGAAGATGAGCGTCCTTCAAGCTGGAGGCCTGGTTGTGTTCAACAGTGGGGTTTAAATTAACCTCATTATAAGTGGTAACTTGATGGCTTTTTTAGTGCAGAGATTTGTCTGTTTAGTTAAGATGGCTTCTTCTGTTCAATTGCTGCTAATTAACATCCGTCATTAACTGGTCCAGAGCTTGCAGCTCTATTCATTTAAAGGATTGTTAGTGGGAACTGCAGCCATTGAGACATTGGGCTAAATGCCAGTTTAATGAGGGTGTGTTGGTTATTTCACCGTAACTGATGCTCTGTTCATCTGTTGAAAGAGGTGAACGTTTCTCTCCTTTCTCACTAAATAATTTGCTGAAACTGTGATCCTGGGTATATTCAATTAAAAGGAAGCCCATCAACACTAGAGGAATCCATTAAGAAAGTGGGAGTAATAGAGAAATAGAAGAACAATCTTACAAATTAAGTCAGGTAAGAGCGCAAATATTTAGCTATTAAAGCCAATCTTTGGCTTTATTACGAATTTTCAAAAGCTGGTTTCTTCTAAAAGGTGCCATTTCCACAGCTCTAGAAAACAAAGTCTTTATCCAGTGAGGTGATGCAGCACAGAAAAGCAGCACCGCGGCTGTGACAGCCTCTGGTTTTGAATGACACCTTGCAGATTGAGCCAGGGAGAACCCTCCAGAATTGAAAGCAAAAGGCGCTGTCGCACAAGCAGAAGACCTTGCCAGCTTGCTTTGCCTGACTTCGCAGTGCAGAACCAGTGAATTACGCCAGCTCTCAACCCTCCCCTCTATGAAGAGAAGCCTTCCCTTGGCGAAACGCTGCCCTGGAGAGGAAGGGCAGTGCCACTTTGGCTGCAGCGTTTTCATAGGGAATTCCAACATGTGGCAGTGGGCACGTGGCAACAGTCCGGTAGCATTTATCCAGCCACAGGAGAACAATCCCAATAACTGTTCTCCATCCGTACCCTTCCTAGGAGTTATATAAGTAGGAAATTTTAAGTGCATGAAGCCAAAAATATGAAAGAATACAGAACAGATGAAGTGAGAGATTTTGTCTTAAAATAAAATTTTCTCTTCTGATTCTGATTTAGACTTTCTTCAGTCCAACTGGCATTCCTTACCTGCCTTCAGCAAAGTCTGCAGTGGCTCTTACTAAGCCAAGTCTGTATGAGCCTCTGCCCTCATGGACCTTCAGCTGCTCTTGATGCCATTGGCTTTACCCTTTTCCCAGGATGTTCTTCCCCTTTAGTGACTAACGTCTTTTGAATCACAGTTTGCGATCTTATTACATTTTTGTCACATTTTGAATCACAGTTTGTTATCTTCTGACATCTCCAGCTTTCTGTGAGGATGCCACAAAGACCCGCCCCTGATCTTCTTTTACTCTTTCCTTTTCTCCTTGTTTCTTGTCATGGCTATCCACGAACACAAATTTGTCTTATGTCTATGTTGATGAGTCACAGACTTGCCTGCCTACTCCAGGACATTTTTCTTCTCTCCAAACAGTGGTCTGAGGTCACTTTCCTGACAGGTCTGACTGACATTCAGATATCAATTCAAGCCAGCACCAACACATGGCCATTGTTAACGTAGAATCATGGAATAGTTGGAAGGGACCTTAAAGACCATCTAGTTCCAAACCCCTGCCATGGGCAGAGACACCTCCCACTGGACCAGGTTGCTCAAAGCCCCATCCAACCTGGCTTTGATTTTCCATTGCTATCTCTTTTGGTCTCTTTTTGAGGGCAAAGTCATGAAAGTGAGCTTTCCTGTATCCGGTTTGGTTGGATCTTGCAAACCCTTCTGCATACCTTCTTTTAAGGATATGGTCTTTTTGTAACTGTAACATAGCTAGAAGTCTTATCCAGGCTCTTATCACCTGGCATCCCACTTACTGCAAAATTCTTTTCTCCAGCTTTCTCCCATTTAAATTAATTCAAAATTAACATGCAGAGGCATTTTCCTACCCCAGTACATCACCTCTTTCCTGCATTCTTCTATTAGTTCCTCTATCTCTGTTTATACAACATAATCTTGTTTTCATTTTGAACAACCTTCTTGTTTCATCCCCATGTGGCTTGTCATCTCTTGTTCATTTTTAAATGTCAGCTTCCACCTTTGATGGGCTGATGATGCCAGGCCCCTTCCTCGTGTTTTTACATCTTCAAATCATCACCTTTCCCATACTTACCCTCACGTTCAGAAGGAGCTCTTTGAAACAGCAACAAAGCAACTTTCAAGTCATTTTAGAAGTCTTTTTTTCCTCTGATGCCTTACAGAAACCTTGACAAGTTGATAGTGTGCCAAGGCAGATCCTTTTCATGCTGACTGATATTCTTGTATTCCCTGGCTGCCTGGGAGCCTCAGATGTTTTCTGTTTCAAACAAGGATCTTGCTTTTGAGTCACCTGTCTCAACAGGGCCCTGGTCCGTGATCTGAGGGACACTGAAATAAACTTTCCTTCGCTCTAGGCACAGTTGAGGAACCATCTCAAGCCGGTGCCACTCTGTCTTTCTCCTTTCCTCCTCCACGCCCACCCCCACTACAGCTCTCTTCTCTCTACAATCTCAGCTTCATAACATTGCTGATAAAACCAAGACGAGACGTCTCCTAGAAACTAATAAGTTGAGCATCACCTAATGGTGAACAGCATCATTTGTTTGGTTACTGTTTGCCATGGCTTCTGATGGACCCGAGCCAGGTAGAAGTAAAAAATGTGTGTTGTACAGCAATGAAGAAGTCTTTGTGGCTTAATTGGTTACAGCAAATGACTTATGAGGGACTGGTTCCTGCAAAGGTGGTTTTCACAAGTACCTTCATCTGCTTGTCCTCCAGATGTGTGAGAATGGGACATGAGCACTGGGGATATATTTCTGTACAGCTTGAAAAATAAGATTATTTTCAGAATGTCTGTAGTTGTCCCAAGCAAGCAGAAGAACATGAGCGTGAGGCAGATAGATGGCATGCACCTTGAAAGGTTTGTTGCAGGGCCAGAATCCCATTATATTCTTCATGGAAGAATACGATCAATAAAAAAACCTTGCGTTTTGTCTTAGGTACAATTCAAATAATTGTTTTCCCTTAAGTAGCTCTAGCTAGTGGTGAATCTGTCCATGGGAGTCTTGCAGCAGACCCCCATTTCATGGCAGATGCCCTCAGCTTCATGGTGTACTCAGAGCATTCGTCCAACCACATGCGGGTGGGTGCCGTAGCTGAGGGTTTCTCATAAAGGTACTGATCATAGAAAGTCTGAGGCTGAATGTCAGTATGTCATGTATTTCTGAGCAAAACAGACTTTTAGAAGGGGTTGGTTTCGTAGAGGGTGACAGAAGGAGGGAGGCCTTGATTAGGTTGTTTGAGCAAAGAAATTAGGGGGAAAAATCTCGGAAATTGATAAGCACGTGAATTCTGACTGAAGTCAGTGGGGGAGAGCCTAAATCTTGAAATTAAAGGAAAGTACTATGAAAACGGAACTATAAGTCCTCTTGCTTTTTTAAAGTTAAGTCGTCTCTTTTTTTTTTTAATCTCCAGAGTGACAAAGCCATTTGGGTTTTATTGACCAGTGTGTCTTGATCTGCCTGATGACATTTCCCAAGATTAATGTGTCTGTTTCTTGACAATGCATTTGCTTCATGATGCATCACAATTAACCGCTGCTACTTGGTATGACAAGGAGGGACTCTTTTTATCTGCATGACTTCTATCTGCATTTCAAGTGGCAAGTAAGCAGACAGGTCCCCTATCCACTTCTCTCATCTACCTTTTTGAAGTGAAAAAAAATGGAAATTCACGCTCGGGTTACCAGTAAGATGCAGCGTATTTTGGAGAGCAAATTGGACTAGAAATATAAACAGTGGAAAAACACTAACCAAAACCCACAATGTATAAGATACAGAACACACAAGTGTCTCTCATTATTATAAATACTTGACTTCATAGCTTTTATTTGTTTGTGTTGGTAGAAATGTCAAACTAATATTTATGAGCTCTCTTTAGTGCATTTGCTAGGGGTTTTTTTTATTGTTTTCAGTATAAATTGTCAAGCTAACAGTGTTATTCAGGATTGTCAAAGTATGTTTTTTAAACTCAATGGGAGTTTCACAATTTGACTGAATTCTGCAGCGATGTACTATTGTGCTTAACTCACAATTTTCAGTGATCTGTTTGTCTTTAGCACTACTCTTCACATGCCTAAAGTTAAACTTGTGTGCGTTTGCCTGAAGCCACAGAGTTTTTGATATATTAACTTTACAAACATCTCAGGAACGGGCTCAGTTAGAAATTCATTACTGTTTTAATTAAAATCAGCAGTTGAACACAAAAAATTAATACAGGTTGAAATTTACCTAACCATTGTTTAAAAAAGTTTGGCATAATTCCTTAATTTTGGGATATCACATGCTGTAGGATTAACTTTGAATTTTAGCAATGCTTGGTTCCTCCAGTGGAATTGTCAGCAGAAGCAGTGACCAGAAATAGAGGCGTCCTTGGCATATATATCTATTTTCTCATAGTGTTTTCGATGCAGATTCCTCCACCCATGTTATGGAGATGTGCAGTAGCTAAGAGGTGATGACGACTAGATATCCCTGTTATTAAACTGGAATAGACGTGATCTAAAAATGAAATGTACTTGCATATATGTTGAGAGAGAATCCAAATTTGCAATCCGTTTAGTTCTTTATTGGAAAAGTAAAGACAGAGTTTAAGAAATGCTTTAAGCTTGACTTTGTTTATTTATTCTCTTGCTTTCTTCTTTGTTTCCTCCCATATATTCCCTCCTCCCCTCGGTAATTTTATTTGCCTCCAGCCTTCATAAGGTCCTTTGCTGATAGCTAATTTTCCCTTCTGCAGGGAGTATTTCAGCCAAACCTTGGTATTCTGGTTGTATGTAATGCATCTGAATAATATAATCTACGTCACAATAAAAACAAAATAAATGTCATGACTGGTGTATTTTTGATAGGCAGGGACATGGCCTCATTGTAGAAGGTACAATGAAGACTTCTGTTCCACGCACATTTGTAATAAGAAAAGTTGACAGGATGTGAGAATTCCTAAAGAATGGGATGGTAAACAGCACAAAGGTTTTTATAAAGCCTTTTACATAATTCAGTTGGTGAAGCCTGTTTTAATACAAAATTTGATTGCAAAAAAGAGATATCAGAGCTCAAGGAGCATGATAGAGCTGAATGAGATGAAACATTCTGATACGAAAAGGGATTGAATGAATTGGGATTTTTCATTTAGGAAAGAGACAAATAAGAGTGAAAGTGGATAAAAGGATCCAAAACCACAAGAAAGAAGTTGGATTCTTTTTTCCTTTTGGCATGAAAAAGGCTATTTTACATAATTAAGAACTGAAAATTGTGAAACCGTGGAAGCAATTTTTCCATAATGGAAGGAGGTCACAGTAAGAAATCCAAGCTAAATGAAGTAAACAAAAAAAGAGATTGCATATTTTATGCGTGCATCAAAAATATCCAGAGTTATTATTGAGGGAAAGGATCTGAAATTTCATACTTCATGGCTTGAGCTTGCCACCAGCAGGGACAAGGAGGGGGACAGACAATGCCCCATCTGCCCATCGAGAAGTTCTTATGCTTCTCCTTAACGAGTCTCCGACTGGTCACGGTCAGATCCTGCAGAGTCGGGACTGGGCCTGCAGGTTGGTGGTCTGATACTGCATTGTAGCCCCTGTGAATGATTAAACAAGAAATCCTTAATGTGATGTGAAGCTGCTTTAACTGAGCGCTGAAATTTATTTTCCTGTGGTATAAATTAATAAAGCAGACGTGAAGTGTATGTAAATTATTTGTTATTTTTGGCTGGATGTCAGGATAGCTCTCTTCTGAAGATAAACAGAAACAAACGATGATCTTAAACTTTGATGGAAGTACGATGAATTCACTTACTACTCTATTTAACCAAATGTTAAACTCAGAAAAAATACTCTAAAATAAATAATAAACTCACTTGATCTATATTTTCTGTCACTGAGAAGTGGGATAGGAAGACAAGAGCTTAACGAAGAACTCCTGAACTTCAGTTCGACCTCTGCCTTTTTTACGAATCTTTTTCTGAACAAATTGCTCAGTCTTTGGGCCTGTCGCCGCATGGCTTGTACTTTTGAGGCCCCGGATCAAAGACACTGCTTTTTAATATAGGCATGCCAGGTGGAAATCTAAATTTAAATCCACAGGTGGTTTTTTTTTTTTAAAGCATCCTCTAAACAATTTTGATAGGTATTTCCACAAAACTGTTAGATTGTGGATGATCTGGATTCAAGGTAATGTGCTTAAATTTTTGCAAAGTATTTAAACTCAGAACAATCAAATTGTGACCCATTATTTATCATTAGCATACCTGGTATGCCAGGTCCAGGATTTTATATGTAATATGTGCATATGTAAAGATAGATATTTCATTTTTGTATTTTCTAATACTGATATTTCTATATATATCTCTATATATCTGTATATATTTCTATATTTGGAAAAGCCATTCCAAATCAGAACATGAATATTTCTGGCATGGAGAAACATCTTAATCTCTACATAGGTCTGCAATTGTGTGAGTTATCACCACGGGATGTATTGTCAGATTGTTTTTCTGTTTTTTTTCAAGTTTCACGTCAATCTAATGTTACTGAATAAAATACTACCTACAGCATGAAAAACTTTCAATATTATTAAAGGTATTGTGGTTATAATTTATCAAATCACAGATTCACAGAATCACAGAATGGTGGGGGTTGGAAGGGACCTCTGGAGATCACCTAGTCCAACCCCCCTGCCAGAGCAGGGTCACCCACAGCAGGTGGCACAGGAACGCATCCAGGTGGGCTTGGAATGTCTCCAGAGACGGAGACTCCACCACCTCTCTGGGCAGCTTGTGCCAGGGCTCTGCCACCCTCACAGGAAAGAAGTTCCTCCTCATGTTTAGGTGGAACTTCCCATGCTCAAGTTTGTGCCCGTTACCCCTTGTCCTGTCTCTGGGCACCACTGAAAAGAGTCTGGCCCCATCCTCTTGACACCCACCCTTTAGATATTTATCAGCATTGATGAGGTCCTCTCTCAGTCTTCTCTTCTCCAGGCTAAGCAGACCCAGGTCTTTCAGCCTTTCCTCATGAGAGAGATGCTCCAGTCCCTTGATCATCTTCGGAAGGTGTCAATATCTGGTATTATTTTAGGGAAGAGTCAGCTCGTGCTGTAGCACTGGCAGACAAAAGCACCTGCACTAGGGAAGTTTCCTTGACCATGTATACATGCATACATCAGATTTGGGTGTTTGTTCCACTTGTTGACACTTGCGTCTGAGCACTGTGGGGACATTTCTAGGAACACTTACGACAGGACAATTGAATTTCATCATCCTTATCTTATATTCTGTTGACAGCTTTCCAATGCCATTAAAGACATCATAGAATTGATTTTCTACCTTCATAGGCTTCTGTCCTACAGCATAAGCTCTCATAATGAGCCTGAGCATTTGCCGTGTTTGCAGACCTTGAATCGATAGGCTCTTTCCCTGAAACAATTACAAGCCTTATCTTTTCAAGATTTTCCTTTATCCTTATGTCAAACTTATATAAACGCGCAACTAGAATAATTTTCCACAGCCTTATCCGTGGTTACTCATCTGTATTGAATGCAAGTGTGTTTTCTCTTCAGATGGTTTCCTGTAACTTCAACCATTACATCAAGCTGCCCAGCCATAGTCAACTAATCAGTAAAAACAACTGGTCAGTAAAAACTCACTGCGGGGTTCAGTTGGATGCAAATGCCTCGTCAACAGTGCCGTGGTAGCAATTTCCTTCTTTTTAGTACATTCTGGCTTCTGTTTCTTGCAAATATGGGAGGTGAAATTTCCAAAGGTGACAGACAGAGCTTAGAACTGGTTTTGGTCTGTTCTGGTTCATCCATCCCTCCACGCTGGTTTTGCAAATTCCTTCCATTTGCGGTTTGCAGATTCCTCCAGAGAGGTTTTTCTAATCTTGTCCACTTTATCTTCTTTTCCTTCCAAAACCTGCACTTGGGTTTATTTGTGGTCTGAAATCTTGGAAATGTTCTCTCTCTTTTTTTTTTTTTTTTTCCTTCCTCCCCCTCAGATCTGGGGCTCTTATTCCCAATACAATCTGATCTCCAGAATTAGGAATTTCACAAGCCCTGCAAAATTGCACATTCGCCTCAACAGTATCGAATCTGTTATAAATTATTCAACTATTTCCTCTTTCCTTTGAGCTCTCTTATGAAATCTCTCTCTCTCAATAGCTCAATAGCTTCATTTGTGTCTGGGAGCTCAACATTCCTGTTTGTGCTGAACATTCTGATAAATGATTTTCTCTGCCTCAGTCACAGGCTAATGTACAAATCTAGTACATCTGTGATTGAAGGAATCCAAAGCAAATCTGCCTGTTCTTGTCTGCGCTTGCCAAACTCTTGCGTTAACTTTTCTGTTTCCTCCCACGTTTCTGGAGAGCTCTAGTTGCTGAGGAGTTTTTGCCGCTCCTTTTCGCATTCACCACTTGTCTTAGATGTAATCTTCAATTCCTGAAGCTGTACCCCCCAGCGTCAGACTGTTGAGTGTGTGTCGTAAATTTTAAAATCGGAGTTAGGCTCTTAAGTACTGAATCTTAAATAAATAAAGCAAGGAAGTTAATAGATGCTAGAGAAAATAGCTTCTGGAGAAGAAAGAAGGATTATATATGGGTTTATGCCATACACTAATCGGCCTGTATCAGAGTGTTTCAGGGATATAATTTCTAACACTGAGAAACTAAAAGGTCCAATTATCACTACAAAACTACAGAACAACAAAAAGCCTATTTACTCATACTTCTAATTTAATTTTTAATGCCTGGTTTTACGCAAATGTATTCATAGCACCAAGACTGAAGCTCTTACTCTTACAGAGAGAAAAATTTCCAGGAGGGGCCAAGAGCAGACGACAGATTTACTGGGAATTTTCAGGAAGGAAAGTTTTTTTCTTGTAGAAAATACTAATTAGACAGGATCCAGATGAGCCAGGTGCTCGCATGGGACCTGGCCTTAACTCTTCGCAGCTCAAGCAGCACCTACCTATGCACTTACCCCCTTCCTCATCTTCCATTTAATGGTGTGCTGGGCAATAGCTGGTACCCGGCAGGTTTCTGGTTTCCCTGTGTCACTGGCCTGGTAAATTGGCAAGTAGCTCATCTGCTGTATGGCTCCTACCATCCTGCCAAAGAGGCATCGGGGGATTTCAGGGAACTGCGCATCCCACCTGCGGGACAGCAGAGAAGGCAAAAATGACGTTTGGATTCTTTACATTTGGGGTTTCTCCTACTCCCAGCATTATTCTGGCAGTCAGATTTTTGCTGCCACTTGTGGTGAGAAAACATTACATGTGATGATGGATTTCCAATTTCCAGACAGCTGAGTCTGTGATTGGCTTGTGGAGACTATCTTTGTGGTCGTTTTTTCGGAAAATATTTTGGTAACATCTGTAAAAACTCTATTTCAAATGTCTGTTTTTTGGCTCATTAAAGATGAATACATTTGCCAAACTAAACTGAAAAAAACCTCAAACAGCTTAGGACGCGTAATTAGATGTGTTTGCAAAAAAGCAAAAAAAAATAAATATTTGCCTCTACTGGTTCCTAAAAAAGATTAATGTGATTTGGGGAGAATAAGAGTTTTTTCCAGGTATTTCTTAACAAAACAATATCATGTGAGGTTGAATCATCTTGTTGAATGCTTCCATTGCATAGCAGAGTGCTATTTGAGTTACGGACAGTCACTGACAGGGCATTTAGAAGAAACTGCTAAAGAAAAATCTCTTTTGAAACATGAACTGGCGGCACATTTCAAGCCATACGTTCTAATAAATGAGCAGCGTAAATGAAAGATGATGAACTGTTAATAATATCTCGTACATAAACTTCGCTATTATTCAGCTGAGCATGTTTGCAATGCTGTCAGTTTATATTTAACAAAGATTTTTGACAGCTTGTCTTTTATACCACATTATTCTAGAAGAAGGTTGTTTATAATGAACATCATCTGGAATATTAAAGGTGTGATTACACCAGGAGTTTTGGAGATTTTGAATGGAGTCTTAAACAATGACTGAGGAGGGAAATGAAGTGTTACGACATGCTGCTTTTTTTTAAAAATAAACACTTTTTCCTAGTCCTGGACAGGTCGTTAGAGGGCCACGTTCTTTGCCTGTTCTATGCAGGATCAAGTCACGCATGAAATAAATGCAGGTCTGCGGTATGAACACCAAGGAAAGAGAAGGGACCACTCATTCCCTCACTTGACTCTGTGGTTTTTGTTAGTGCTTGTTTAATTCTCTCTTAGCTCCGTTCCAAAGATTTTTTGGGTTTATGTGGCTGCTGCTGTAGCAGTGACACTTCAAGTTCAGTTTGGAAAAGCAGATTCCAGCGTCAATTAAATAATTGCCGTGCCTACACGCAGTTACAACCACTTCCCATCCAATTTCCTTCAACCCATTGTGAATGCTTAATTTTTTCAGTCTGGCTCCTCTATAGATGAGTTTTTTACATGCTGAATGTATATAGCAATAAGAAGACTATTTACTTTTATTTTTAATCTAAGTAGAACAGCTTTGCTGCCCTTTCACAAGTGGCAGGGCTAGCTGCATCCCTCATGCATACAAATGCAGTTCTGTTTGCATTAGCCTAAGGGCATAATATAAAGATTCTCCGTGGTTTTACCCGGACACCACTGTCCTACCAATATAGATCCTCAACGTGATGGGTTTCCTCAGAGTGAAACAAGATTCTGATCAGAGAACAAATCAAGATTTACTTATCTATTTTTATAAATTTAAGCATCACGAGCCCTTTGCATAAATACTGAATATAGTTTGAAGGAACTCCCATAATCTTAAAATTTATGTCTAAAGCCATAGGTTAGTTTACTTCAGCTAATAGAAAACTTCTTAAGGATTTTGTCTCATGAAGATGAGTTCAGGCTGATAATATTGCTCATGTGCACAAGTATCTGCTACAACAGCCCTAAGATAATATGTTAATCAAATGTGAAAGTTTCTGTTATTCCTGTTATCTATTATGTCTGTCTCCTGTGGTGTAGGTCACAAATACACTGTGGAAGTGAGGGGCCCAGGTTGAGTTATGATTTGCTTAAACCAGAACCCACTCCCCTCCTTTTATCAGTTTTAAATTTCTTGCCATTAAGGACCGCAAGCTATTCCCTTCTCTTAGCAGGGTAAATCCATCACATCATTAATCATTCAGCAACCCAAGCTCGGTGGTGGCTGCTGGCAGGCTGCTCTGTGTCAGACCATTCTCCCGCTGCCCTTGACTGTTTCACCAGCAAAATCACCCTGCTAATATTTGTAGGGGGCTGAAGAAGTTCTTTATGAGCATCAGAAGTCCCATTCTCGGTCGTAATAGAGCAATCGCTCCAGTTTGGCATCTCTGACAGAATATCTCAGGGCTCTGACCTGTGCTGGCAGGGATAGCTGGTGTAGATGGTTACAGGTTACAGCCTGCAGACATGCCCCTCTACCTCTTGCCCAGAGGTTTGTACCTTCTGATGAACGTCTACAGGGCAGCAGAACAGGGTCTGTTCCTTGTGGGCAAGCAAATGGAGCTGGCAGCCTCTTCTGTGTAGATCTTCACTGGTTCATACCAGGAAGGTGTGGGGTTTTCTGCTGGACTTTGTAGGGGCCACAACTCGAGTACTGTGTTCAGTTTTGGGCCCCTCACTGCAAGAAAGACGCTGAGGTTCTGGAGCGTGTCCAGAGAAGGGCAACGGAGCTGGTGAGGGGTCTGGAGCAGGAGTCTTGTGAGGAGCGGCTGAGGGAGCTGGGGGTGTTCAGCCTGGAGAAAAGGAGGCTGAGGGGAGACCTTCACACTCTTTACAACTACCTGAAGGGAGTAGCGATAGGACAAGAGGAAGTGGCCTCAAGTTGCACCAGGGGAGGCTTAGATTGGATATGAGGAAAAATTTCTTCACTGAAAGGGTTGTCAAACATTGGAACAGGCTGCCCAGGGAAGAGGTTGAGTCACCATCCCTGGAGATATTTAAAAGACATGTAGATGTGGCACTTAGGGACATGGTTTAGTGGTGGACTTGGCAGTGTTAGGTTTGCAGTTGGACTTGATGATCTTAAAGGTTTTTTCCAACCTAAATGATTCTACGATTCTATGGTCTTCGGGCTCAGAAACTTGCGTAGCAGCTACTTTGCTTTTCTGTCATGTCAGTCAAGGCTCCTGAGCAGCCACGTGGGTTTTGCTGATTGATCAGTCGAGCTTGTTCCTATGACTTAATGACTGGGATTATGTCACTCGGCGTTTGGCTCACCAGCATCAGCTTTCAGCTGTGGCTTTTTTTGGGAAACGAACTGCTGAGAATAGTAGTCCAACATAACGCACTGCTTTCCGTAATGTCCATTAGGTGTAGCCACATGCTGGCGACTCATGGGTACTTTAATTACATCTTCTCAATTAACAGCAGCGCGCTCTGCATGCGTTCATTGAATGGAGTCCCAGATTTCCATATTGAACACAACACTGTACTGCTTTTACTTTGTGCAAGAAATTCTCATTACTCGGAAGAACTTGTACACTTGCAGACCACTATTTGTCAGTTGCCGCATATGAACCTTAATTAATGTTGCATTTGTAAGTAGATAATATATACAAAATGGTAATTCTGAGCCCGTAACCACCTGGCATGTTCATTCCTACCACTGTGCAGCTACTCTGTTTGCAGTGCAGAACAGTAAGAGAAATTATAAGTAAATTAAATATACAGGCATAATGCTGTCTTTCAGCTTTGTTGTTTGCAGACAAAGCCACTGCTGGATCCCTTGTTAGAGCACTAAGTTTCCTCCAGTTGCCTAACTTGTTCTGTTCCAGGTTTGTAAATATGTTTATGGATTATTTGCTGCCTGAATCATTATCCTGCAACTTGACAGAGTCTCATAGGGAGAAGTCAGCTTTTCACAAGACTAGGGGCAGGTTTTTCTGTGTGTGGGTGGGTGGTAATAGGCATAATATCAGTCTCCTTTCCTCCCCTCCTCATTTTTGTGATCACTTGTCCTTTACCATTACAGTGTTGACTAGCACCTCCAGACCTCCTGGTAACACCGCATCTACACTCTTCCAGCCCAACGCACCTTTAAAGGCTAGTTTCACGTGGCAAGCCCCATTTTTATTAGTTATGATAGGCCTTTGAGTTAAAAGCACAAGCCATCACATCATAAACGGATTAATTAAATCCAAACTAGGTTCCATCACTAGAGCTTGCCCTCATAATCTTCCATGCATTTATCTGCGCAGTATACTTTTGAATCATCCCCTTTTTGAGCCACTGCAGCACAAAAAGGATTTAAGGTCTACCCTGGGTTTTTTGCAGAGTCCAGTGTGCGAAGAACTGCCTCCACCTTGGCAAGGCTCACATAATTTGCCCACTAAGATCTTGTAAAGTGCCCGCACATACAAGGAGGTTTGAGCCAGCCTGACACAACCTGCAAGAGTAACAGCCCATGGGGCAATAGCCCCTTTCATTGACAGTTGATTGTGATGCATTCACCCTTTCTTCTCTCAAGACAGTAGGTCAGAGCACTCACCCAGGCAAGAGGAGGTGAAATATAAGCTAAAGCTTAAGCACGTTCAGACATGAATTCCTGTCACTGGGGAGAAGCTCTTGACTGCCAGGTTACAGACAGTTTCAGAAGGAAGCAAACTTGCAGGGAACTGCTGGAAAGACTTCACCAATGCATCTTGTAACGGCGTGTGTCAAAGTCTTGTTAATGGGGGCTTGTGCCTTGCAGGAACATCTCCACTCTGCGCCGGCTCCCAAAAGATATACTTAGTGCTAGTACAGCAGTGAAGAACAGTGACTCTGTCCTCCACCCCTCTGAGTGGTCTTTCAAGGTATGAAGGGCACTCAACGCCGCAGAGGTGACCACTGAACATTCAACTTGACTGCATGGAGATGGGGACTCTCTTAGCAGCAGGGAGTATCCGTATGTTTCTCCACAGGCTTTTGTGTGTATTTTATACCCATTTCCCAACCCTCTCTCTGTACTTCTGGGAAATGTTTGGTGCTGCAGGTGTAGAAGATCTACCTCTGCCAGTGTCAACAAAGGAGACAAAAATCTGGTGTTACTTTTAAAATTTGTAACCTACACAGAGAATTGGAAGCTGCTATCTGGAGAGACCTTTGCAGGTCCTCGTTATGTTTGTCTGCCTTCAGAGAACTTGTCCATAATTTATTTCAGATAATCAGTTTTTACTAATTCTCTTCTTATATTCAAGATATAATTTGGAACCTTTCCTCTTAATTTTAAAAAATGAGGTTCACTTCCTGACATATTTTAAATAAAGAATCGAATTGTACTTTCTGACATGATTTATCATTCCAAGAACTGATAGAATATTATTATCTTGTTAGAACAATGCCTGGCTTTTTCTTACAGCAAGCACAGCAAAAGGAATATAATAAGACATCTTAGCCTATGACGTTTGATTTCATCAAAGCATGATAGAAATACTAACAAATTGGTCTTCACAACCTTAACATGCACTAAAAAAGTGCTTATAACACATTGAGTGAATTACCAAGGGCAGTATAAAGAGTTAGTAGCAGAATTATCGTTAAGGCTCTGTTTCCCTTATATCTGTCTGCTTTGGGGTTTTTTTTGGGACAAAAATATAGTTTTTGTATCAATATTTGCATTGTGCTAGAAACAACACTCAAGGAAAGCGCATTGTCTTCCAGGTTTTATGAGTGTTTTACATTTACATGTTCCACTCCATCATTTAAGACTGTTTTAACAGCCAAAAGAATTATCAGACTTCTGCATGTGTGTATGCACCGTCTTTCTGTGCTGTCCTCAGGCTCCAACTCTGACTTCAGGTCATTCATTCAGAACCTGTCTACAAAAAATGTTTTGAAATAAAACTTGTGAAATTAATTTTGTACAACCCTCTTTACTGAGATGATGTTTTCAGAAGGCTCATTAACAATGCACGTTCTTTAAAAGCTAATCCTGTATTACTGGAGAACTATGGAAAGAGAAGACCTACGACACTGAAATTGGTCCTAGGTCTTTATGTATTAACAGAGAAAAAAACCCAATAAAAATATGAAAAATAATGCAAATACAACCACCAGGCCTTTGCTCAAGAACAAGTTCTGAGAAGAACAAGTAAAGAAGTGCCATCAAAATTCCTGGAGTCTGCTGAAGTTTTTAGTATTGCCTTCTCAGACGAAGGATGGTCAGACTGAGGTGTAGTTCCGCATTAGGACACCTGCCTTTAGGTGTTGACACACGCACTATCTCAGCTCCCATTGGCGTGAATAGAGGTTGAGTCAATATAGTTGGTGACGCAACTGAAGTGGAGGTGTTCCCAGAGGCAGCTGGTTCACCCTCTACCCTCCATGTAAGTTAAGAGTCTGGTGCCATCATAGGTGCCTGCCCAGCCTTCATTCACATCTCCAGAAAGCCCAGAGCTCCATAAGTCCTGTGCCATATCTGCCAACCCCATGGGGACCTCTAATAGCAGCAGACCTTTAGGGCACTGATGCTGCCTACGGGAGCTCAAGCACTTGTCTCACATAGAGACACATAGGTAGCCATGTTTAGGTTACTGGATCTTAAATGGAATCCATCGCTGAGATGGAATAGGTTCAGGAGGCATTTACAAAGCTTGAATGGAGAGTGAATCCTTATACGCGATGTGCCATTGCTCCTGGGAACCTGTGGCAAGCTCCCATCACTCTGTGAGTCCTGAGTTGCTCCACGTTCTTGTGGCTTCTCACAAAGGGCTTTAACACATACAAGTGCAAACCCATCTCTGCTGCTCCGGCTGTCAGCATCCATGGTATCCAGCCCAGCCTTTGCAGGGGATATGACAAACTTAGTTTACCTCCAGAACACATCTCAATTCATAGAAAGGCTTGATAGAAATCCCTAAAGTTTGCAACCTATATTTAACTCACCAGCTGTTTTAAGGTCAGGAGGTTGACAATGTTAGCCTTGTTTGTCCGCTCCGAAGCCAGCTTGATTTAGCATTTCTGTGTCTAATGTGGTTGCTCTGAGCTCCTGCTATGCTGTAAGTTAAGATGGGATCTTCCTCTGTCAGCGGACCACCATTATATGGAGCTGTACTCATTTTTTTCTTTGTTTTCTGTCGTAAGACACTGGGCATGACATGCTGATTCACGGGCTGTGGGTCACTTTCTTCATTAGCATTTCTATAATGCCTTTTCATAAGCATATCCCTTTCTGCTTCCTTGGGTTTTGCTGTCAGACGTTTTAAAAGATGCTGCAGTAAAACTGCGTGAAAGATTTCTCTTGAAAAATCATACTTTGTTAATAAGCACAGTACTATGCTCATAATGTTAATCTCCTCATGCTAAAGATCACACTTGGTGTAAAAAATGGTGCATTTGGGAGCATAATTTTTTGTAAAACATTTCTTCCTGCTATCCTGATGCCTACCGTAAGTTTTAGGGGGTGAGGCCCTCTTCAGGACACGTCACAGAATTTCTTCCCTGGAAGAGTCAATGAAAAAAATTTACAAAATTATTTTGTCCCTCCCCATGTCAGGGTGGGTTGGACTAGATGATCTTTAAAGGTCCCTTCCAACCCAGACCATTCTAAGGTTCTATGATTCGTGAATAAATACATAAATTTGTATTATGTATTAGTGAAAACCTAAATTAGTTAAAAAGAACTTGTACCGAGTCCATAAACTGATCAATTACATGAGAATAAAGATAATGAGAGCAGTAAAGATATTCTAGACCTTCAAGGACTTGTGTAAGGGGTACAAGATTTTCTTCTTCCGATGGAGATGAGCAAATGTCAATGAATTCACGTGAAGTCTCTTAGCTGTTACTAAACCCAGGAGAACATAACGTGAAACAAATCCAAGCATGACCAATGAAGTCTTTTGATGTTCATGGAAACCTGCAATACAAGGTTAGACCAATTAGTGCAATGACTGTAAATGTTAAGTGTAGACAACTAAAGTCACAGTCACTCCAGTGAAAGGGCTCATTTAAACTATAATTTATTACATCAGAGCGGCAGCCTTAAGGATTGCACTAGACATTGTGGCAAATATGTTCAAGGGTCATAAGCCAGAGTTTATAGAAGTACAACCCGTAATAATTTAAACTTGTATAGACACATTCATTCAAAGTGTTTAACAAACATTAATTAATTAAGCTGTGTAACACCCCGCTGTGAGCCTGTGGGTAAGTCAAAGCATTCGTATCTCAATTTTACAGAAGGTTAAGCTGAAGTGCAGAGAGATTGATTTGCCTGAGGTCACACAGCAAGTCAGTGGAAAAACTGCAAATAGAATCCGCAGCCTGAAGTTCTCGTTTCCCCGTTTTTACCACTTACATTACACTTCCCACTAGTAAAATGAAGGGGAAGAAAGAGGCGGCTGAAGTGAGACTTGGAATATAGTTAACCTACTTTTCTACACGTGTTCTTGCTTTTTCTGCAGCTTAGGCACGTATCAAAGGGATAGGTTGGTTTTAAATTATTTGGAACTTTGTTCCTTCTCCATCTAGCCTTTCCATGGCTTTCTTTCAAGTGCAAACACTGAAATACTTGATAGCTTCAGAATTAAATATAGCTGAGCAGTAAGAGGCAACCTTCTTGCGTTTCAGGCATGTAACTTTACACAGTCAGCATCCGTTCCCTGCAGCTCTTGTGATGGTCCACGTTTGCCCACTGCATGGACATGGGCCTTCAGTGTGCTTATTGCTCTTGCTTAGCCTGGCGTATGGGCAGGCAGCCAGCTGCTCCAGGAGTGCGGGTGGGAGATGAAGATGGAGACTGCAGCCCCATAGTCGCCTGTGTTTGACTTTGCAAAGCACCTCACCAAAACCAAGTTGTGGCTCAGTGTTACTCTCAGGTTACCTGACTGGGCATATCGTACCATGCACTAGAGAAACTGGGGTTGTGTGCTTTGATATCAGAATAAAGTTGGTTATTGAGTACAGGGGGTGATGCCCCACTAAAAAGCAAGGTCTTGGGCTGAGCAGATATGTGCTGTTCCACTAAAAGGAGACTGTGAGGTGTTTGCAGTGAAGGGTAAGAGAGATGCAGAGGGGAAGACGTTCCTAGGTGAGACCCTGAAGTGGAGAGATCTAAGAAGGTAAAGAGTCACTCTGGAAGGTGAAAGAACTGGTAAGGAAAGTTGTATTTTAATGCTTTGTCTTAGCTTTATATTTAAAGTGATGTTCAAAAGGGGTTGGGCATGAAGATGCTTCTTCGTAGGTTGAAGAAAAAGCAGTTATTACTAATTCCTTATAGCAATTATTACTAATTCTTTATAGATTGCCATGGGGTTTTCCTAAAAACGCTCTTATATTATCTTGGGAAAGTGTGTGTGATTTGGATTTCTTGCTCTTGTGGTTCCTAATGGACCACACCCTGAAGCGTTACTCAAGAATAAACCAGTTTACCATTACTGCATTTTTCAGATATGGTTCATCATCATTTCCTTAAGGTGTGGGCTGGGTATCTGAGATTCTCACACCACTCAGTGACAGACTCGGTGGGGTGAAAGAGGGAAAACGCTGGGAAAGGCATGAGACTGGCGTGTGACATTTCTTGTGGTTGGAGGTCACATCAGTTCATCATGACACGCTATATGTCCAGCCTATTCTGAGCATGGACAGCATCAATTACACAAGTAATTGCTTCCTTTGGAAGCAGTTGGAAAAAATGTAATGTAACCTGAAGTACAAACCCTGTGCAGGTATCTGGTTCATGATGGCAAGCTCTACAAGGTATGGAATTTCAAATTAGTTTGGGAAAAGGAGGAATGACCCTGTGCCTTGAGCCCATCTCAGCAGCGCAATAGTTTGTTATGCTGTGCCCGATTTCAATCTCTTCCCCTGCTGCAGGGGATGAAAGGGCACTCAGTTCCCCTTTTTAGGGCCACAAAAATGATCAAAGGACTGGGGCACTTCTATGAAGACAGGTTGAGAGCGTTGAGGTTGTGCAGCTTGGAGAAGAGAAGGCTCCGGGGAGACCTTATTGCGGCCTTTCAGTACCTAAAGGGGGCTTATAAGAAAGATGGGGACAAACTTTTTAGCAGGGCCTGTTGTGATAGGACAAGGGGTAACGGCTTTAAAGTAAAGCAGGGTACGTTCAGACCAGATGTAAGGAAGAATTTTTTTACAGTGAGGGTGGTGAAACACTGGCCCAGGTTGCCCAGAGAGGTGGTAGATGCCCCATCCTTGAAAACATTCCAGGTCAGGTTGGACGGGGCTCTGAGCAACCTGATGTAGTTGAAGATGTCCCTGCTCACGGCAGGGGGGTTGGACCTTTAAAGGACCCTTCCAACCCAAACCATTCTATGATTCTATGTTGTTAACATTCTCTGGTAAATGGGAACGCAGAAATTCAAAGTGTAAAGAGGCTGATGCCAATGTTCCTATGCTGAGTTAGTTATCAGGCTGTGCTAAACAGCAAAACTGTAATTCACCACGTGACTGAAGGTGTTGGAAAGTAACATACGCAAATACCTTTCAAAAGATCAGATCCTCAGGATATAAATGGTGAATGATGTGCATTAGACAAGCCACTCCCTTCCTGATCTCCTATCCTTGGATGGCAGCTAGGGCATTGTGTCAGGTAGGCTGGAGGGATGTCCTGGCTGTGCAGTTTTGAGGGCCTTTGCAACATCAGCTGTTTTAAACTATTTGATGTGAAAGAGCGTCTCATGTTCCTACCAAGCTATTGGTACCTCATTCCTGCATTGGAGCTGTGGTGGTCTTTCTCTGTGATACAGAGAGGGATGTGCTGGTACGGCATTGCTGTGTGTCCGAACGCTCTCCTGCAAGGCCAAACTCGTATCTTTATTCTGGCAATGGCCATGTCTGATTTGAAGAGACAAATATATATCTATATCTATACCTATATCATCTATCTGTCTATATCTATATTTATATCGATATATATACTCCATGCTCCCCTTCTCTTTTTCCCATTCAGAAGATGATGCTTCAGTTCTTTTTAAAACCAAATTGCTTTCATCAGAAAATATTAAGAATTTACAGAATGCATAGGAGGGACTACAGTCAGTGAGTTGGACCTGTGAACAGCTATGATTAATCCTGAGGTGGGCTAATTGCTCTGTTCCTAACTCCCCCCAGGATTTCAGCGCTTGCCCTAAGGCTGCTTTAGCTCTCCCTGGAGGAACTGCTGGCACAGGTGATGTGTGAGGGCTATCAACCTGGGCTGGCACCAGGGGGCTGCAGATCTGGTCTAATGCCATAACTCAACGCCTTTGCCTTCTGCACAGCCCCAGCTGCGTGTGCGGCCTTGTGCATTGGAGCAAAACACCTGAGGGGGCAAGATGGGGAGCCACATTGTGGACATGAGCCAACAATGTGCGCTTGCAGCCCAGAAGGCCAATGGCATCCTGGGCTGCATCAAAAGAAGCGTGGCCAGCAGATCCAGAGAGGTGATTCTGCCCCTCTACTCTGCTCTGGTGAGACCCCACCTGGAGCACTGCGTCCAGCTCTGGAGCCCTCAGCACAGGAAGGTCATGGACCTGTTGGAACGGGTCCAGAGGAGGCCACGAAGATGATCCGAGGGCTGGAGCACCTCTGCTGTGAAGACAGGCCGAGAGAGTTGGGGTTGTTCAGCCTGGAGAGGAGAAGGCTCCAGGGAGACCTTATAGCGGCCTTCCAGCACCTGAAGGGGGCCTATAAGAAAGCTGGGGCGGGGCTGTTTGCAAGGGCATGTAGTGATAGGACAAGGGGCAATGGTTTTAAACTAGATCAGGGGAGGTTTAGATTAGCCATGAGGAAGAAGTTCTTCACAATGAGGGTGGTGAGACACTGGCCCAGGCTGCCCAGAGAGGTGGTGGAGGCCCCATCCCTGGAGACATTCAAGGCCAGGCTTGATGGGGCTCTGAGGAAATCTGATCTAGTTGAAGATGTCCCTGCTGACTGCAGGGGGGGTTGGACTAGATGACCTTTAAAGGTCCCTTCCAACCCAACACATTGTATGATTCTATGATTCCATGATCTTTCTGGTTTTTAGAGTTTCAGCAAACTGGGTGCTGCTGGGAGGTGCCTGATGGGGCAGCCCCTGGCTGGGCTGCTGAGTGTCTGCAGCTACCCCAAACCTGCAGTTCCCAAGACATGTGCTCTAAAGCACTAGATCTTCCACTTACCCTGCCTACTCCCAACCTATTTACGCGCAGCTGCAGTAGAAAAGCCTATATAAAACTAATCTGACTTAGAAAGGATTATAGAATGATGCGTCCTTTTCTGGTTCTGGTCTGGTATACAGTATTTCCCCTCCATGTTCTGGAGGAAATTGGCTTTGCAGCTGGTTCCTTTCCAAGATTAAAAAAAAAAAAAGGCAAGGAAATAGATTAGCTATATTTTTTTCTATTACTTCTGCCTCAGATATGAAAATATACCTGCAGTTTTGGCATCATATTTTACGGACAAATTTTGAAAAATGTTCCTAATTATCCCTATTTAAAGAACTCTCGAGCACTTGAGCAGCAACCAAAATCACACAATAAAGAGATGATATAACCGAACAGTTTTCTGGTATAGAACTCTCTGCTACAGTTGTTTGAGTGCGTGTTGGAACCATTCAGGTGAAAGTCTGTTCATAACTTCTGTGACCCGCAGTGGGGCTGCTTGATCCTCCGACAGGATCAGAAATGCACAGTAATAACTGTTAACTGCTGCACAGAAACAAGGGGAAATCTCTCCAGTAATGGCTTTGCATCCAACTCTCCACACAAGGAATAAAGCCTCTTCCCGAAGGTATATGTTATTGTTGTCTGTAAATAACCTCTACAGTCTCCGACGGCTACACGCAGAGCAATACCCAGCGCTGAAAAAAAGCTGAGGGTTTGTATTTAAGCTTGTAGGAAAAGAACTTGATACAAACTATCATTTTTCAGAGGAAAAATGTCGTTTTATGAAAGGTCTATTCTGAAGCACAGGAAGCCTTGCCTTGGCCTCTTAGTGCTTCCTTAGCTGCCACTTCTGAACACTTAGTAAAATTAACAGCACTTTCTGTTTACATAGTTTTCTATCGGAAAAAAATCCTGGGACAGGGTCAATGGTATGCCTGGTTGTCCGGAGGAGCGAAGCAGGCAGCGTGTGCTCAGGATCCAGCTCCGACTCCCGCAGACTGGGCATTGATCTGCAGCCGTGGCTAGCGTCTTCAAAACGAAACCTCGCCGCAGGATTTGGGGTTTGCTGCTCTGCTCTTCCGCAGCTTAAGCTTCAGAAAGAGAGTGAGCAGAACCAAGCGCGGCATTTACTGATTTCATCGGCTGTGCCCGCTTTCAACTGCGTTTCTGTGAATTATTGCACCTGCCTCACAGTTTCTTTTCTTGTTGCATTGGAAACACAATTAGCAACCATAGATGTTAACCATAACATATTGTCAATGGCAAATGCTCAAATCCAGACTGTGATGCTTATTTATCAACAGGAGGTTAGAATATATAGGCAAAATGGTAGTAATACGCTCAATATCTTCACCAAACAGGCTTAAATACTGACTTTCCTGGCTGACTTAACGCTTTCTAGTTTTCACTTGTTAATGTAAACATCGCTCACATAGAGAGGGGCTGCAGCAATTATTTTGTCTTCTCCGTGCACAGCAATCTGTGTTGAATATTTTATTCTCCCTGGATTTTGGACAGCTGCCTTTGAGGCAGATATTCCTAGCTGTGAAGTTTGGGAGGGCTCTGATTGTATTTTGGGTATATTGCAAAAAACAATCACGATACTATTGCAGAGCAAAGCCAGAAGCACTCAAACACGTTTTCTTTTTTTTTCATACATCTAAATAACTACTGCAAAGGGCATTAATTACTGAACATTTAGTTATTTATTACAGCATGTAGAGTGTTTCAGGGCTTTTTTTGAGAAAAAGATATGATTTTACTCAGGTATGTACCTGCTCTGCAATGGTTCCTGCCCCAAAGACTTTAGAACCTAGTTGTGCAAAGGATCGTAAGATCATTCAGGTTGGAAGGGACCTCAGAAGGTTATCTGGGCCAAACAAAAGGGGTTTGCCTGAGCTCAAGAATCAAGACAGGTTAATAAAAGAAACCGTATTTCTTGCTGCCTACTTTGGTACATGTTCTACCGGCGTATGCTGCTTTTAATAATTTAGGAACATTTATCAACTGTAGGCATTTGGCAGAAGGCCGCTTCCCTGGCTTGCACTGCACTGTTTCACTGCCTGCACGGAGTGGAGAACCTGTTCTCTCCTTCTGCAGGGACTCTTGCTGTTGGGTTGGCACCTGTTTCTCATGCACCAAAAGCTTATGCTTGAAAATCTTGCCACAGGGCTCCGACATTTCGTTTTGACTCGACGTACCTTGGCGTTACCCCTGTCAATTGCAAAAATTAAGCCTTGTGCTTTTCCTTTGCATCTCACACCACCTTTATTAGTGCAGACCCAAGGCAAATCTGTGTGGAGCCCTGGGGAGGAGGTACAGCTGAAATGGGAAAGGCATTTTTGACTGCTGCCGCACCAAGGGATGCTAATGGGGGCAGGTTGGAGCTCACCATGACCATAAAGCCATGTACCAGCTTGACAACTGGAGATCTGCCACCTCTCACATGGTGTGCGTGCTTCAGTTGAAAACTCATCCAATTTCAAGTTTTTTTTCTTCTCTTACTTTTTATTTTTCTCTCTCTTATAATGGCTCATTTACTCAA
Organism: Stercorarius parasiticus; assembly: GCA_013396915.1. Classification (NCBI taxonomy): domain Eukaryota; kingdom Metazoa; phylum Chordata; class Aves; order Charadriiformes; family Stercorariidae; genus Stercorarius; species Stercorarius parasiticus. Next base: position 450,598 of record VWZL01001851.1, read on the forward strand.
TATGGAAACATTTCGCTTGAAAAAAACACAAAACATAGTCACGTTTGGTGAAGTATGTTATTTAACCTCTCTTTGGACTGCTTCCATAAGCAGGACCTTTAAAGCCCTTTACTGGCAGGCTGGTGCGATCTCTGATCCCTTCCCTGCTACTTCTACTGTGTGAATCAGTCTTCCGTCTTCAACAACATCCTGCACAATCCTCCTTACTCCTACCTAATAATTCAGACCAGATGGCTGAAGCTGACCCAGCATAATCTGCTCCCCAGGATATAAATGATGCCATTTAGACGTACGCTGCAGTGTTGCCTTAGTTAAAAAAAAGGACTTGCAGCAAGAGCCTGTAACAATTGACTTTATTTTGATTCGCAGGGTTCTGCCAGACAGTAGCCATTTGTGCTGGGTTACACAACATTAAAAGGTACATATCAGACACTATCCTACACACAGGCAGAAAGACTGCCCCAAATTTCCCGTAAAGGGAACAGCTTGTGTTTGCGTGTTGCCTTAGACCCCCATTCCACCTTGTCCCTGAATGCCCTGGAAAAACAGATGGGAGTTACACCGCAAAGCAAGTCAGGGCACTGGCACAGCATAGGGAGAATGAATTCCGTGGCTAAGGACCTCGAGGAGGAGGAGAAAAAAAACCCTTTTCTTTTCATCCTACAGAATATTTGTTGCAATTCCCAGTTCGCGTCTATAGAAATATGATGCAGAGAAAACCAGTTTCTTGGGTAATGGGGTTCCACATTGTTAATGATGTTCCAGTTGATTGTAAAAATGTACAGCTATCTGCAGAAACAACAGACAATTACTGCGGATACCAGAATATTGGTGCCATTTCTAAATCATCTCGAGACACAGAGTGAAGAGGGGTGGTAGCAAAGATGTGTGTCACAAGGAAATCCGCTCTGGCGGCTGAGGGCAGACGAAGGTAACAGCTTTTGGAACAGCCGTCAGCACAGCGTCCTCCCTTCCTGGAGGTCAAAGCATGCTGCGGTGGGTAGGTGTCTGCAAGTTCACTGGACTTCGGATAAGGTTTGGTCTGTGGAATAGCTCGCACGGCTCTCTCACAAGTGGCCACGTGTCCCGTCAAGTCACCAGGGAGGCAGCATTTGCTGACACACAGAGAACAACTTCAGGCTAAGCGATGTACAAGATTATCCTTTTAAGCTTAATTGTTTGTGTTCTATAAAATATAGATGGTATCAGAAAGCCTGGCATCAGCTTGTTTGTTACTGGAATACAGGCTTTCCTCTTCCTCCCCTTATTTTTTTAAATGCAAAAGAGGTACAAGAGATTTTTCTCTCCACTCCTGCTCTGGTTTTCTTTATGCCCCCCATCTTCTGAATCCTGAGTTTGGTACCCTGCAAATCTATCCTCACTGTATAGCTGCATTGTAAATCTCCACCAGCTCAAGTTGAGCCTCTCTACATTTTGCATCACAGCCCTTGGAAACCCATCTTTTGATATTCTCACTTCCTAACCCTTTGCATCCATTAGGTATGGGCAAAGTGCAGCTGCAGGTCAGCTGGTGTTAAAGAGATTTACTGGGGTAATCCCAGCTGCTCAGTGCACTCCGACACGTGTGCCTTGATGGCTAAATTTTTGAAGGTGCATAAAAGTACTGAGATACCTGCCAGTGCTTCTCCGTGGGGGTGAAAATCATGCAGATGCCAAAGCTATCTCATATACTTCGTCCAGCCTTGGGGCTACCAGCCGGATTATGCTGATTTACACAGCTGAAGATGGGTTGGTAGTAAAGAGGGCACCAAGATGCATGAATAGGAGCAAATCCTGACTGCCTTTCCCTTCTGACTTTAAATCACACTAGTGAGTATATCTTGAATAAAGGAGGAAGCTTGTAGGAGCCTGTGGCTCCTGCCTCACGCGTAGCGTGCTGGGCAATCGTTCCAGATTTGCTCGTGCAGCGGCATCTACCCTTCCCTGCCAGGAGGAATTTTTAAAATGGAATAACATTGTCCTGAATCCACTGGTGATTCTGAAGCCACTGTAAGTGGGTTATCGATCACGAAGGGACGGGCACACCTGCTGTGCTCGTTTGCAGGCTTCCACAGTTCAGCCCCGCTGGTTTGCTTCTCTTCGAGGCCTTGTGCAATTTTCTCAGCCAACACTACATGGTTCTTAATGTTTGTTTTGCTTTGAAACGAAAGAAGTATGAAAGTGTATGTTATTATTATTCTCTTCCTTTAATCTTTGCTCAAAAGTTAGTCCTCTCAGACCTTTAATCAATCTGTCTTTGTCTGAATTCCCTTCAATTTACTTCTATCTTTCTGGTGCTGAAGTGCTTAGAGATGAATGAGGAATTGTATTGCTTTATCTTATTTTTTCCTCATTAGAATGCTGGCGAAAGCCCGTGGTCGCAGAAGACAGAAAGCGGTTTAGGCTATTCAACATTTTTGCCTTTTCATATTATTTAACCCCTTCGCTATGAGAGTTGTGGAGTATTCCTATGACAAATGGATATTGTGATGCATATAAATTGGAACAGAACTTGCACAGGAAAACGGTCCTAGGGCTGCGGCACCAATCACTCGAAAGTCAGGAAATGGCAGAGTTTAGGCAGCCTCTTCAGCTTTGGCTCATCATAGTTTTTGGGTTTTTTTCCTATGTAAGAAAGGTTGCTCTTCTATGTGAACATGACATTGTCTCTTCTCCAGTTCTTCTTCTTTGTTTAAATTTTCTTTAAGAAAAAAATTAGGTAAGAGCGAGCACAACTCAAAATTGACCCTAAATAATGACTGTATGTATTTTTAAATAGTAGTAGAGAAAACAACACTTCACACTGAGAAGTAGATCCAGCTTTAGTAAGAAAAAGTGCTCCCTGGCATACCTGTAAAGGTCAGACCCTGCTCACTTGCACAGGTCGGTAAGGCAGCAGAGAGGGTCCTTGCAATTTGCCTGCCGAGCACAGACGCAGTGATTTACAGTACACTTGTCCACGGGCATTTGTAAAGTGATACTGGTATGTTCTCTACCATGCTGATGTAGAGAAAATTTGTTTTCCCACTTCCCCAGTGATGGAATTATCCAAAATAAAATCTATCATGGTATCTTTAGGATTACTTCATATTAGACTATATATAATCTCTTGTATGCAATTTATCTTTATACAGCAAAACTGACAAAACATATGAGCTAGGCTAAAGGAAGAGCAAGCAGAGTTTATTAAATAAAGTGAATAATCCCTTAAGAAGTAAGTGAACAAACTCAGTTGGACTGAAAATCCAGTGAGATTCGTAGACACTTTAAACAAACATGAATTCATTGCTTGACAAAACGTTTGGAGTGGTACGGAGGTCTGAATAGCTGGAGAGGTGTTTTGATATCAGGGAGTTCATCAATAGTAATATTGCCATTTCTTAATGAAATCTGAACTTGTTTTCATGGAAGCGAGGGAAGACAGTGCCGAGAACCACCTGGTACGGATTTCATCTGTGTAAGATTTTCATCTCTTTGTTGAATTATCTTCCTGTAAGCCCCTACTAGGAGACAGACTGTATTTTGGCCATTTTACGTAACAATTACCGTGCTCTCACAATGACTTTTTATGACCTTGGCTCCAAGCTTGATTCTACAGCTGCTTGATCCCATCACCTCCTTTACACCTCTTTTCCCATCCTCGGTAGTATTCAGCTGTTTTCCCCTCCCACTATGATTGCACCTCTCCCGTAACGGAGATAACTCGATAGAGCAGGTTTTACTCCGAGCAAATTACAGATCCTATTTTCTGCTAACCTTGATTGACTGCAAGTTGCCGGCTGCCCTTGTTCCATAGAAACGGCAATTTTAGCTTACGGAATAACAAAGCAACCAACTAAGTGAATCTTCTGTGCTTTCTTCTGTAGCTGCATAAGTACACCGAAATGCTCTTCTCTGCGCACCGGTGATCATTATTCCAGTGCAAGTAACCCACCCACGGCCTCCTCAGAATAGATAAGGACCTTTACAAAGAGGCTGAGTTTTTAATACTTACTTTGCACAAGTGCATACACATGCAAATGTGGCTTACACGTTATTGTTAATGCAAACACTAAGGTAAGGCAGTCTTTAAAGTTAGAGCGAAAGCACTGTTCTGCTGTTCCTTGACTGACTACTGTCAACCCAATTAATACTCTGATAACGACAGCTATGCCAGCTGAGTGCCACTGCCAGAGGGCAATTTCTAGTTTATTTCTGCAAAGTATTTATCTAGAGATAATTACATATTAGCCTGATATGTTTTACTTGCGGTTGCCATACAAATTGACCTGGCATCGAACCATATATTACAACCGTTTGCAATTGTACTATGAGAGTTCAAAATGACCGTAAAAAAATCTCCCCAACAAGAACAGAGAAACTTCCCTCTCATTGCAGCTGTCCTATAGCTTTTAATTTTAAAAGTAGTCATTATGGTGGAATTGAACGTACTTAGCAATATGAAACATAGATTCTTATGAGTATATCTGTGAGCTAGAAGTTAACATCTACTTCCTATGGATCACAATTGTTAATGTTAAAATTAAAACTTCTAATGAATATTTCCCATTGTACATGAGAAACAGAGTATGCAATGAGTTGTAAAGCTGGAAAAGGAGTTAGAAGGGATGTTCAGTTTCAGTTGTTACTAATGAGGAAAGAACGGCTCCTAGAGATCTGGCCAAAGACTTAATGTGAGGCTGAGCACAGAACCAGTTGAATACTTTTGACTGACCCTTGAATGATGCAGAAAATCAGGGTGCCTCTGCTGTGTGCCTCCCCGGGCCTCCTCCTGCTCCTTCAGTTCTGTCACATGCAATCCAGTTCGGTCTCCTATCGCGTGAGACAGCATACAACTGAAAGTGCAGAGGTACCTCCATGGCAGGTTATTTATTATAGTTAAAAACGATGTCTTCCTGGCCCAGATGTGGGATCTGACCCTATATGACAATATCCCCAGTTGCCTCTGAAATTCAGACACGACCCCAATATTTTCCTCTTTGCCAGGCAGGCCCTATGGCTAACGCTGGAAGCATTTTCTCTTCTGGTTGAAGAAGCTGTCCTGGGGAACATACTCTTTACTCTTAGGCACACTAGAGCATCCTGGGGTGTTTGGGCTCCTGATATTGTCAGGTATAGATTTACCACAGCTTCCATTAAGAAATGTTTTCTGATTGTCTGGTGACCTTGGGTCTACTGTTAATTCAATCCAATTTAAGGTAACATGCAAACAGAACGTTTCTTCACAAAATAGAAAATAAAAAAACCACAGTCACATGAAAGCATTGTGTAAGTACAATAAGCTTCATTTTCCCCCTATAATTTCTTCGTCTAACACCAGAAAGGTTTCTTCGTCCCCTGCTCTGCCATTCCTGACACCTACATGTTGAGAGTCCTGCCTTCCCACCGTCTTTACGCCTTAGGTGGTGCTCATGAGAGAGAGCCGCTCACTGAAAGCATGGTAGTTTTTATAACCGGTCCCTCCTTTGAAGTCCCAGGGGGTATCCAGGTAGATACAATCTTTCTCCCAGAAATGGTTTTCACTCTCTCTTATCCAGGAGAAAGTCTGTCCATTGTCCTTAAGTAAAATAATGTGATGTTTTATTCTTCTTTGGTGAGTCAAATATCCCCCTTAGGCAATGTTTCACCTCCTGTATGTCACTATCTGACTAAAAACTTCTCTCCCCAAGGAAGGGAAACACATTTTTTCCTCTCCTTAGGTAATTACGTGCACAGGTTTCAGTGGAAGTGTTTTCACTGCTGGATCTTGCATATCTGTTCATACCCCATGGAAATAAGTCTGATAGAAACATCCGAACAGGATATTAAGACCTGGCTTGTTGTTTACTCTTGGTTGGAACCCAACATTAAGTATCCTCTTCTCAATGACAACAGGTTGAAGTGATGAACCCACAAAGTCTTTCTTCAAGTTGTGCATCCCACTTAAAAATTCCCAAATGTGGCTGGGAGTGGCTCTGGTGCCTCGGGTGGGTCTGACAAAAGCTTCTCTTAGGGTTTTTTGCATCTACAAATTTCTACTTTACTGGTCAAAATGGTCTGTGACTTACTTCTCCCTATGTAAGTGTCGGTTCTACCTAAATTGTTCAGGTGCACATGTAACGTGTTCTTTGAATCTCTTCTTATAAATATTATTCCTTTACTTCTTTGAAATTATTTGTAAGAACCTCTTTAAAATGAGAATATATCTCAAGAATCTCATTGACATTTTAGAAAACAAATTTGCATTTGTGCGTTCTGCTAGAAGTGTAATACATGTTTATCATTACGATGATAAAGTGTAAGTACATATTGGCCAAAGAAAAACACCAGGGATTCAAAAGCAAACATGTCAAATAACGTCTTTTACTTGATCCTCTTTACAAACAGATATTCAAGAGTTTTATGAAGTGACACTGCTAAATTCCCAGAAAAGCTATGAGCAAAAAATAGAAGAAGCAAATCAAGTTGCAGAGAAATGGGAGAAGACAACATCTGCTACAGACCATGAAAATCTGCCGAAAACCCAAGAGGTAATTTAACAGATTAAGAATTAAAATGTATATAGTGAGTGAGATGTCTCAAGCCTGAGAAAGGCCAAGCAATGATTTATAACATTGAATGAATGGCGTTAATTAAGGAATTGGACTGGGATATGGAAGATGTGTAGTGTTATCTCTCTGACCTTGAATATGTCACTAACTTCTTCATCCTCTCCATTGCCATCTGTCAAAGGGGACGTAAAAAACTTCCTTTTTCTCATCCTTGGTGTACTTCATCTGATACTTGGTGTCTGTGATTACCCCCAAAAGAGAATATATCTCCTCTACTTGCTAATAACCACTTAGGTTATTAATACTGCAGCGATTGTATCCTGTGTAAAAATTTTAATAGGATTCTTCATATTTCTGTGACTGACAATGGGCTGAATTTTTCCATAGCCCAAGTGCACAGAGGTATCAACAAAAATAGTCTCTGTAGGATGAACAGATAGATAGAAGCAGCTTATACACCTTTGCTTTTCGTCTCTAGCCAGTGGAAGGATTCAAAACCTTTCTTTGTCACCGCTGGCTCTAATCTGCCTCTGCCTGCCTCCGGATTATTATTAACTAAATTAGCAATCTAAACTAATTGCCTCCCACCACATTTGTACTTCAAAGACAAAAACAATACCCACAGCACCAAGCCATGTTCTTAAACAGTGAGACAGAAATAGGTGGGCATGGACTTCAAACTGCAAATCTCCGGACCAAAATCAAAGATGAAGGACTTGTATAAAAATTTTCATTGTTGTTATGGTTCAAAAGGAATTTCAAATTTTAAAAGTTGTTCCAAAGCACTTTCCATAGGCATGACTAGTTTTAAGAGCTAAAAAAGTAAAGCCCAGAAAAAAATTGTAGTTCTACATGTCATTTTATATGTGGTTCTTTAAAAAGATAAATCAGAATTGCAGGCAGCCAGAACAAAACTCTCTGAAGAAATGAAGAAATTTATTGTAAAAATTAATTAGCAAAAGAAGCTTGCAGAATTAATGAGAACAAGCATTCTGATTTTGAGTGAAATCAGAACAAATGAGTCTTAACATTAATGTAGGATATAAGCCATGAATGATTTAGCATTTGAGTCCCAGCTTGAAGACACAGCTAGCCAATCTCTGTCTTTTTTTGCACAAAGCTATACGCTTTAAAGCGGTGAACGCGTATTCCAGCATGTTATCTCTTGAAGCATGAGAAGGACAGTGGATGAGAGACTCTCCTTTCATTCCAGCCTCATCAAAAGTATTTGAACCTCAACCCCGTCATCCTTAACCTCACTGCAGCCTAGGAGCTGTGCTGATGGTCTTGCCCAAGGGAATTTAGACTCCAAATTCTGTGCTGAGGATAACGGAATATATAGGGCTAGCTCCAAACTTTGCTCATCTTATGCAAATTACGTTCTGATTTAAAGCAAAACAATAGAAAACTATTGCTTAAAAGCTGGATTTCAAGCCAGGATACTGGCAGTCAGGGCCCAGGGTACCCTGATTTTCAAATTTGCTGTCTAGTCATAGATTTCATCAGTGTAATGGGGACACAAACTATTTAGCCCCTTTAAAAATCATTACCTATATATGTTTCAAGGGTCCAACTGCACGCAAAACAGACTAGAAGTGTGGGCTTTTGTTTTTTTTTGCTTTCGACAGCACAACATACTATCGGCAGTTCCGAGTCAGAATGGATTAGCACATGCTGAACGTACCAGCTGCTGTACAAATCCAATACAGCGCTTTGCTTTCTGTGAGAAATTGCCTTATGGAAATGTAACTGGATAATCTAATACATCACGTAAATTCTTATTCATGGCCTGCTCCCTGTGGGAAATGATGGTTTTGTACTTTCCTTTTCCATCCTCAATTAGATGTCCCAAAAGTGGAAAGAAAACAACTCCCCTCTTTCATGCAGTGTTCCCCTGCAATAAAAGCCGAAGTGCGATCATTCAGTCTAGAGGCCGTCCCCCTTTCATGCCTTCCACTTCAAACCTTCCTTGGATGTCTGTATGTTAATTTTCTGTATAAATTGGTTCTCTTTCTGTATCTTTGTTCCAGTCTTAATTGTTGATAAATAAGGAAAGCAGCTTTCACTGTCCAGGTCAGTTATCCTACGACCCCTCCTTTATATTGGTGTATTTGCTTTTCCGAAAGCGTAGACTTTTAGGTAACAGAAAAATATTTAGATTGTTATATGCAATACCGTACAAATTTCCCTTGGTTTGGGAACGATGGCTGGCCTCTTAACTCTCTCACCTGGCATCTGTGACCACCATAGTGGTTTGTAATAAACCGATGCTAGATCTTAAAGTTTACTGGGAGTGGATCTTCATCAAGAAACGAAAGGATCACGACCCATCCTATAACCTCCCATCACTCTCAGGGAGTGCCTCAGAACAGAGACATCTCCCAGACTCAGAGACTGTAATTTTGAAAAGCAAGTGAAAAGTCAAGGGAATATATAAGCTCACCATATGTGCCAGAACCAGTTGCATCCAGATTTTTAGTGTGAATGACCCCACAAAACACCCCATGGCTACAGACAATGGAATTAATAAAACATGTGCTGGGATTCAGTGGGAATTGCTGCTGTGGGTTTTTTTCTCCCCGGTTTCTTTACTTGCATGCTTCTAGTTAAACTCTCTGCTGTTCAGGTATTGACCCTGAATGAGCTCCTGGTCCTCATGAAGTCGGTAACTGTTTTGGTATGGCCTATGCGTTTAAACACCACATCCTTGATTTTTACTCCACCGTTAACAACTTTGTTGGTGATTAGAATGATAAGTGATATTAATGATGTTAAGTGATATTAATGTTTCTGGATGCAAAATGCAATATTACCTATCATCAAATTATTGTTGCATTTCACCCTGTACAGAGATTAAATATATGTGGCAATGTATCTGGCAGAGCTGTAAATATCATAGACCAAAATAATTTCAGTGGGTGGGTGTTAGTGAATAAGGAAGAAAGGAGGACAGATATGAATGTGGGATTTTTTTGGTGTAAATCTATCCCTATTGTTTTTCCTCCTGTAAATTCAACTTGACAAAATCAACTTAAATTGGTGGATAGTTTCAGAATGGATGAAATAGTGTTTGGGGCAACTTCAGTATTCACTAAAAATGTTTACTAGGCTCTACTTGTGAAGGCTCTTACTTGTTTGATATATTCATACCGCAAGCAAAGAATGTGACGTATCAGGTAATAAATGAAAAAGTCCAACATGTTAGTCATGATGTAGGAACTCTAGACTGTAGCTTTGAAGGAGACCTAAAAAATTCATGTTATCCATTCTCTTGCCCCAGGGCAGATCACCTGTATTTGAGCTGTTCCTGACATACGTTTGTCTAATCTGTTCTTTAAAACCTCCCATGGTGGAGAGTCAGCAACTTCTCCAGGTAACTTATTCCCCCGGTGACAGAAAGTCTTTCCTGCTGACAAACTGGAGTTTCTCTAATGGCAATTAGAACCCATTAATTTTTGTTCAATTCGCAGTAGACATGGAGAACGGTTTATTCACCCCTGTTCCAAAAGTACTTAAACATGTGTTTAACTAATCATACATAATAACAGGAGCTTCCAGCTTCTCTGCCTTTCTTTCTCTCCCTCTTTCGAAATGACCTTTGTGACCTGCTCTCCCTTGTCAAGCAGCCTTGTCATTTTAGGTAATATGCCCGTGTAACAACAAATGCTAGGTCCTAATGAAAAATCTGGTCTTTTGGGAAAGAAAATATTTAGTTGGCTTAGACTCTTCTCAAAGGAGCTATACTTAGAGGTATGAAATATTTTAGTTTCCAAAACAAAAAGCCTTGCGGCACTGTGGAAGGCAATTAGTCTTGACAGCACAGGCATTATATACCTCTTTATCTCCATGTATATAAAGAATTTCCTGGAAACTACTGTGCAAGATTTGTTTATCAGTGAAAATACTAACTCAGGATTTGGGAACTGCAGGATTTAATTCCTTGCTGTTCTGGGTACTTCCTGAAGGTCTGTATGTAAGGTTTGAGAGGAGGGCTTAAGAACCGTGTCACGAAAGGGAACTGGGAATTACAGTGTCTGAGGTATCTCCCCATGTCCAGATATCACTTAAGGACTATACCTTGTGGTGCGCTGCATAAGAAGAAATTTACGTCCAGGATTAAGTAAACAAGTAATAAATACCAAAAGTGGGGTATTCTCTTAAAATCTGCCTCATTAAGACATTGGTACCTTATTTCAATTAAGGTTCAGAATCATGATCTCTTTTTTGTAAGTAAGGACATAGCCAGACTTCTCTTAGAAAGTGTGTACAGGCGCTGCTGACGCAATTTTCCTTATGAAGAAGCTATTTGGTCAGGATGTTTTCCAAGGATGTGGAAATCTATATTCAGCTCCCTTCTTGACCAGAGAGGAGCTGATACTGCTTCTCTTCTCACCCATGAGAGTGCACTATGCATTATGCTAGCAGGTATTATTTTGCTTTTTCTTGTTGGGGTGTTGCCAATTTATATGGAATAATTAAATATTTATTGGGACAGAGTGCTGATACATGACTTTCTAGCCTACAGTTTATAATTGTTACAGTTCTGATGACTATGAAACTATAGCATATTTTGTCTTCTTCGGCATACCCAAGGGTGGAATACTCCACCCCTACCAAGTGCCCAAACACCAGTGTTGAAGAGCCGTAGATGTAAAACCCTTCTCCCCATTTTCTCTAAACCCTTCACCACCTCCCCAATGTCACCACCATGTATATTCAAATCTGGAAGAGGGATAATGTAACAGAAAAGATTGAGAGCCCCACTGCAAATGCCTAGTATGTAGGACACTATCACAGGAGCCATACATTCATTGCTCTCAAACTGCATTTGGGGGAATGCCAGAACGTGAGGACAGACTTTCTAGTAGGGACTGCTGTGACAGGACAAGGGGTAATGGCTTTAAACTGAAAGAGGGTAAATTCAGACTACATATAAGGAAGAAATTTTTTACACTGAGGGTGTCGAGACACTGGCCCAGGTTGCCCAGAGAGGTGGGAGATGCCCCATCCCTGGAAACATTCCAGGTCAGGTTGGACAGGGCTCTGAACAACCTGGTCTAATTGAAGATGTCCCTGCCCATGGCAGGGGGGTTGGACTAGATGGTCTTTAAAGGTCCCTTCTAACCCAAACTATTGTATGATTCTATGATTATGACTAGCAGGATGCTGTGTTCAGTGGGAGGGTTGCTGGCACATAGGGGAGGAAGTGTGTTTGGAGATCACCAAACTGAGCAGGTTGTGAAGGTATGCCAGGAGCATGTAGTTTGTGGATGGTGATAATGCTTAGGCATTGAGCTGATTGATATGGTCCAGACAAGCTCATCTGGGGAACAAACGAATGCCAGGTAGCTACCTTGAGAACATAGCTGTGGAGAGCTGACACTATGAAGATAATGCACCTCTGGAGGTCTGAGAATCTCAACAACTTTTATGCTGAGTCATTTCAAGTCGCAGTAATAAAGTGGCTTAAACCAAGCAGCAGTTACCTTGCCCATGAAGCCTGGTACCTGGCTTCCAGCCGGGGTCAGGAGCAGATGGTCAGGGAAGAGTAAGAAAAGGGCAAGCCTGTATAATGGGCGCTTTAGCTATTTTGCAAGTCTAATCTTAATTTGTTTGGACTAGAAGCACAGAAAGTGCTCAGTGCTGCGAAACTCAGCATTACCTTATTTTATAAACATTCAGCATGGTATTCACCGCAGCTAGGATGCTGACTGGGGATGTGCCCAATCTGCTGCTGAAAACCGCGAAGACAAGGTTTGTTTGTAATTTCGCCTCTGCCAAAGAGCTTCATCACTTCTTTGGACCAAGCTTTCTAAGACCCGCATTCACAGCTTGAAAGCATTTTCTTGAAATTAGGGCTCTTAAATTGTCCCTGTTGGAGAGAGAAGGCTGATTTCTTTTCGCCCCTAGGAAATGTGAGATGGGGATTCAGCTGGAAGTGGTTTAAATTCAGGTCTTCCACAGCTCAGAGGAGTGCTCTCCCCCTACCCGGTTTCCAGATAAGGCTGGGGAAAGGTCCTCTCCATCTCTACTGTCAAAGCTTTGCAGTTGTGCAGCCAAGTTAAGGGGTTTCTGGAGCCTGAGGGCAGGAGTGCAGGTCTCAGCCCGGCTCCTCGGCTTAGCGAATGGTCACTTGCCTGGGAAAAGGGTTTTCTTCCCTCCCAGGACTCTCCGCAATGCGTTAAAACAGTCACCGGATAAAGGATGCCCCTCGCTGAAGTGTTGTGTAGATAGATACAATTAAAACTGTGAGTTGCTCAGAAAATACAATAATGGAGAACATAAAAGTACCTAGATGGAGGTATCCATCTGGTAAAACAAAAATTGAATTGCTCTTTAGCTATGAAAATAGTAGCGCTGCTTGAGGCTACAGGCTTGCACTCAGCTCCAGACACTCATTAAAAGACATAAATTTACCCTTGTTTTAACCTCTGTTTTCATTAGTTTGGTCTCCAGTGCTACTTATTTCTGGTCAGCAGTGTTTTGACCTTTATTCAGATGGAAAATGGAGGTGAAGAACACTCTGCTGTTGCGCCTACGTATAAATCTGGTAGCTGAAGGTCTGCTTGTCCCTCTATCATCGCATGAAAAGGCTATTTACTTATAGGGCATATGGTGCAGATACTTTTAGCATATTGAACGAGAATCATTTGCAATTACTGTGCAGGTTTGGTCATCACACACCGATCTCACATGCACAATCTGCATTCAGCGCGGTGGGATATCATTGCTCTGAGACGGTCCCCAAAGACTCCAGTTCTTCATTTAATTCCTCTTGTTCCATGCATTTCTTATGTGTAGAGGGCTTGTTTTGCAAAGAGAGTCAATTGCAGCGCGCAAAATGAATCCTCCTATTTCTGCTTGCTTCAGGAATGTCTACTATCCTTGTACCGGGCTATTATAAACATTGTAATTGCTTCTCTGTCCTCTAAGTGCTGGCTTGTTAAGTTCCAGTAGTGATCCCTTACTTAAAAATCTTCTGCCTGGAGCAATTATCAAACCATTAATCTGTTTCACACTAACACCTTGTCTAAAAAACGTGGACCTGCAAGACCCTTCTACACGTGCCTATACAAATTCAGTCTCTTCTCACGATTTTTGTTTGTTTTCTTTGTCTGTAACTGAGTAAAGCTTAATTTGTATGGCTTGGTTTACTCCCAGGAGCCAAATCTGATTCTGTTTAAGTGATTATACTTAATATGCAAGAGTCATTAGGTATGAACAACCATAATGTGTCATTAGAAGGGTTCAAACATTCCGTTTTATGTGTCTGTTTCTCCACTAGATTTAGCTCCTACAGTATACATATATCTGATCAAATGCAGTTTGTGTCCGTGGGTTGATTCTGTACCAGAGCCAATCCCCATGTGATTATATTTGGCACTAATTTCTCCTTGACGAAGGCAGCAGTCTTTTTCAGGGGTACGGTATAAGTGACATCTTGGTTTGTGTTTTGCTAGTCGGGTTCCTTTTGCACCCAAGGATGTGTAACAGCCATAACTAGGTAATTGTTTAACAACAATGCTAAAGCTTGACATTGTGGGGGTTTTTTTTAACATACGGTAACTTTGCAGTTCTATTTTCTATGCATTAATAGGGCATGCTTTCCTTGCAGAGACTATTTTATACACTTGCCTTCTCAAATGGTTTGACTAATGCTTAGAAATGGGTAAGTGCAAAGGCACTGTGTTATTAAAAACCTTATTTATGACTAGCTGCAGCTAGATATCTTACCCATACTGGGTATCCATGCTGGGTCTCTATTTATAAATTTGTTATTTGTTCTGTAGCTTGTCAATAACTTGAGTGCCAGCGCGTCTGTTAAATGTCACTTTAGAGTTGCCTTTGAGCGTGTTTTAATGCGGTCGGGCCAACATTTGCGTTTTAAACCGCGAAGTTGTGTGTATGCAGCACAGTGTCATCCTGCGGACAGAAACGCTCCTGGGTGCAGCATTCTGGCCTCCATATCCCGCATCCCTACAGGAGAGCTTCCCCATGAAGTTGTGGTGCTGAGAATAGGGCAACACACACGTCATGCCACTCTCTCAACAGGCAATTTCTGTCCCGCTGGGCGAGTCTTGGAAGAAGACATCGTTCTGCTTTTGCCATCTCCTCGTGTTTTCACAGGGTTAGATATGCTCGCATAAAAGGCCCTTTTCCTTTCTTGCCTCTTACTTTTATTTTAACATCACCATCATGTTGGTGTGCTCTGAGAGTTTAGAGGAGTCTGATAGGTCCTTTCTGACAAGGATATTTGATTTAGTTTAGTAATTGTTTATTTAGTTTAATAATTGTTTTCTACTGACATGGGTGGGAGGGGAAACAGAACCGGGATCTCAGCCTTAAAAAAACTAAAAGCAGATCAGCAATGATGAAAGAGTCACATCCACCACAGCAGGTTTAGTTGTTTTCATTTTTTTTTTTTTTTTTCACATTTATATCATATGCCTATCAAACAACCTCTAGGCAGTTTTCTGAGCTGGGATTTGTTATTACATCTGCAAAGGATTGGGAGGAGGCCAGAAACAGCTGCTTGGGACCAGAAACAATAATTTTCCCCAATGAAAATGTGCCTGAATATTAACCAGCATAGGGAACTAGCCAAACTTTTCATTAAGCAATGAGTCTCTATTGTGATAAGCACTGAGCTCAGACTATTGTGTAAATTCCACTTCTGTGTATCAAGGTGAAAAACGGTAGGTCTAGAAGTTAAAGGTACTACGAACATATCCCTAAATAACAAGCACTTGCAATTTTAACCTATTTTTTCTGGAATAATTTTTCTAAAACATGATATGTTTTAACAAGGGCTGTTGTCCTACCAGGGCAATCTGAAAAAATTTCCTACATAAAAATACCAGAATGTCCCAAGAGGCTTCTACCACAAGCTAGCAGTTCCTCTGAAGGGCACGTGATATAATTCATTGTTTCTAATAAGATTCTGAGAAGTTCTATTTTAACCACCTGCAAAAACAAATACATCAACTCTTAAAATATATCGTTCTCTGCCCTGTAAAACTATAAGGGTTCTGTAGACTTGATATTCAGGGACAAATGTACTCTAGTTAAGTTTCACTCTAAAAATATTTCAGAGCAATTTGTCTCACTTACACGTTTATTAACTCTGATCGTTCACCAGTCTGAGCAACTAAGCAAGAGAATTCACTGCCCTCCATGTGCAAAGGACAGGGGCTTAAGAGGCCGTTATATATTTCTGCAGTCTACCGATACTTCTTTATTAAAATGCTTCTTAAATAGTTCCCAAGAATAAAGAAAGATACCACCCCAAGACTTCTGGATCACATAAAGATCACCCTGGGAGCGATTTCTTGGATAGGTGCATATATCTTTGCTCAGTAAGATAAATATATACGTAAGTGAAAATACACTTGCTGTTTTGTTCAGTCTTTTATAAACTGGGACAGGTGCTTGCAGGTTTCAACAAATAGTAAATACAATCCCAAATGCAACAACCTGGGAATAAAAGGGAAGCTGTCAACTTGAAAATATAATGTCTCTCCACATTTTGTATGTATAATATAGTTACAGATGACATGACTAGAACGACGTGACTTTATGCATTTTCAGCTTGTACATTTTCCACATTTGACTGTACTTAACTATCACCCGTGTCACTTCACTCTCTAATAGGTCATAGTGACAGCTGCCCCCGATTTAGAGACGAGACAATTTACTGCTTATTTGCCATTATAATATTTAGGTGGATCATGAACAAAGCATTTGTCTAGACCTTTGTGTTCTGTGAAGGAGTGAATTTCACTCTTAGCCATTCTCCTTCTTCCTGAAACGAGCCTTCAGGAACATAAGCCTTGAACATAACCCTTGAACGTTGATAACACTTTCTTCGCTGAAAGGGTTTTCAAGCATTGGAACAGGATGTGGTTGAGTCGCCATCTGTGGAAATATTTAAAAGATGTGTAGATGTAGTGTTGAGCGACATGGTTTAGTGGTAACTTGGCAGTGATATGTTAATGGATGGGCTTGATGATCTTAAAGGTCTTTTCCAACCAAAACTCTTCCACGATTCTACAATTGTAACTTGTTTCTTTTCCTGTGTGATCTTGCTCTGTTTAACCATCCAAACGGCCTTGTGTAGAGATTACTTTCTGGGCTTATTTCTCTAACCCTGTTTTCCTCGCTGTTGGAAGCCTCTGTTGACTTTCACCTTTCCACCATATCAACACCACTCTATTTGTCTTGCTTTTAAGGCCTGTCATGACCTGTCACCTCTCTGCATGTCTTCTCTTGTATTTCTCTAGCGACTGACCTCCATGTCCACTTCTTGACAGCTCTTCATGATGTATTCAAAGAGGAACTTTCCTGGCATTGCCATCCTGCCAGGGTACAGGAGGTCTTCAGAAAGAGCTGTGTTTTGTCCCAGAAGAGAGGTGGTTGTAGCCATAGCAATCGTTCCTGATATGACGTTCTCCTCCTGCTGATCAATATGGTCCCACCATTTGCTCATGTTTCTCCAACTCCTGTCATCTTGAACTGAAACAGACAGTTTGTTGGAGCAGAACCCCCATGTAGTAGCACAAAGCAGATTTAGTCTGTGGCTGGATGTCTGCAGCCTCACATCTCTTCCCTCTAAACCCCCAAAAACTAGTTTTACAGATGATTTCCGAAACTGAATTTTTAATACGCCTTCAAATATCTCATGTTTAAAAAGGGTCAGGTTAGCGGAATCTCGCCTTTTCATCAGCCTGCATAGACCTACACAATGCCAATGGGGAAAGATGGTTGAACCCACTGATGGTTCCCTGTGCTTGTGAATGACCTCAGCGCTCCAGCCTCTGCTTGGCTGATAGGTGTGGCTGCTTCTGCTTTTCTGCCAGGAGGTCAGCCTTGTTACTACATAGTTATAACCCCCATGGTGGTGTTCGGCTCGTTGTTGCAGCTGCATAAATTTTCTTCGCTGAAAGGAGAAACCAAAGCGATGAAGGTTTCCCAGGCTCTCCAGTCCTTTGCAGAGGTGTAGGGGAGCCTACCCGGTTTTCTGCAATGCTGTGCCCTGTTGCTGTATATTTAGTTATTTTTTTTTAGCTCAGCACTTTCAGGTAGTCAAGGTATCTCTTTCTGAGAAGAGACAAGGCAAACAGCTGCCATACAAGCTGGAAAAAAAAATGAAATTAGGAATAACAGACCTAGTGGATCTGAAATCCACTGTCTCAGAAGGCAGCTTTTGGAACTCTGGTGGAAACAGCAACAGTAACTTTTAAATTGTTATTCTTTTAATGAACCACTAAAACAAGTTTGATCTGTGTGGTTTGGAATTTGTTAATTACAACGAGAAGGACTGAAAGGATCTGCTGAGAGATTTCAGGGCACTCATTACGTCAGACTGGTGTCTTCTCTCACACCTTTTTTGGTGTTATGGTAGTTTGTAGAAAAACAGAGGTAACAAAACAGAGAATTTTATCTCTTCCTAAGGAGTAGGAAGATTCATGAGAGACATATGCCTCCAGTTATGTAATCAGTATTCTTTTTTTGAGATATCTTGTACTTTTTTGACAGTAAATGCTCCCAGGGTACCCAGCGGTGTCTTTGCTAGGTCAGCAGCAAGCCTGTAACTAGAGCTTTCAGTATTCAGGACACTGACTATGTTGTTGCCTGAAACAGTCCATCTTCTGCAGTTATGGGTGTATTTCTTAATGCTGTTTCTTAATTCCGTATCACTTCACTCGGCTTCCTTGCTTTTGTTCCCACCTAGGGAATGTGCCTCACACACAGAGATATCTTTGCACTCACAGTGGACACTTCTGTTACTTTTGAGGATTAGAATTGTCATATATTGCCCTTCGCTTGCAATTTGTGACGGTCGTCTTACCCTTGGACAAGGACCAAAAACCTCCTTCTATTGATGCTCTGTTCTACGGAGAGCCATCACAGAGAGGGGAGGACTGATCTGATGTCCTTGCTCAGTGCCGAGCAGAGGGAAGTGCTGCAGCTTTCTGTTCAAATTGTAGTGAACTTGGCAAAACAAGAGACTTTGCGCCCAGCTTCACCGTGTTTTGTTGCAGCCCGGCCAAAAGATGGCAAAGGCTTGGATTGTCTTTGTGAATCGTGACCGGGATGTTGGTCACAAATATATGGAAGAAGATTCCTAGTTAACGATAGCTAAGAAAACAGGCAATGTGGTGTTTCCAAACTGTGAAATGGCATTACTGATTGCAGATATTTGTCTTTATAGTCGGAACTGCACTTTTGCCCGTAGCCTTTAGAAGTGCAGTATTAGAATTGTCCATCTCTTTTAGGGGCATCTCTTGGGAATCCTGTTTAACTAAGTACTGCACAAAAACGTGTCAAGAAGGTCATCTTGCTTAACTTCAGCTTTGTTTATAAGCCAGTGAAGTGCAAAGTTGATTGACCTGGTAGTGATAATGCAACATATTATAAAGAATGGGCTACATATACAGGATAGCACACAGACCTGCGTGCTGTTGATATAAACAAACATCAATGTTTTTATGAGGCTTCTAAATACAACCAGAGTTTGAGCCCCTACTAATGAGAAGCGAGTCTGTAGAGTAACTAGTACATAAAGATGATGGGGGATATTTCAAGCAAATATTCATCAAAGGTCAATATATTTGCAAATAAGTTTTTGACCTGGCATTCCTCCAAACCTATACGTACATGTCTACCCAAGCCAGCCACCTCAACGGTAGATAAATCCCAACAAAAAGGAGGAAGGCATATCTAAGCTGCCTAGACAAATTTCAAATGCATAAAGTAGCAGACAGCTTTAGCGTGAGGTGTTGCAGAGTCAGAGACAGTTTTCATGAGACTGAATTTACTGCCTCATCCAGGCTCCCCTTCTGATAGTGGCATCTGGACCTTGGTGTCAGTGAGCTGTGACAAGGGCGCTGTTTCTCAAGTAAAGAAATATCAGCCTCATCTGGCAGCTCTGGAGGATTCCTGGTCCCTGTAGGAACCCAAGGGGAACATGGATGAACCATGTGGGCTACATAAGGTAACATGCACGGCAGGAGCATTTCATGGACTAGGAGACTTCCTCCCTACCAACCTTGGCGTCACCTGGCACACGAGGCGTTTGCTCCTTTTCTCATGATGCAGTTGACAGGGATGTTTGTTTAATGCGGCTACAGCTGCCCTTACACTTCTGTGCTTCTACAATCTCAAGCTCACAGAAGCCAAAATCCCCGTACCGTACATAATTTTTTAATAACCTTGATCCGTGGCTAGTGTTAATAGTTCTTGGAGTCCTCGTATGAAAGCACAGGGTTCTGCCACCTCTCCATTAGGCAGCGGCAGATTCTTATCCAGCATTTCCCTCATGACAGTTGTCACAAAGGAAATAGTCTGGCAGATCCGTGGAGCTCCAACCTTCTGCAAAGTATTTAGGGAGTGTTTGTTTTCCCTTTCACTTCACATCATCATCTGTTTATCAACATTTAGGGAGCATGATGACGTATTCCGCAGTTTAATAACCTGAGTCATTCCACTTAACTTACCTTTTGAGTCCTTTTCCTTATATATATATCGGTGCAAAGCATTTTGTAATGCTTTGTAGGAGGGAAGCTGAATGAAGAGGGATGGCACTCTGTTTTGCCGAAGGTTTTGTTTAGCTGCAGTATTTTTGCATGTCAGCATGAGTATATATGATTGTGTAGCTCAGCAGCCATGACTTAGCAAGGCAGCCTGCCACTGCAATGACAGCCACTGCTTACTTCTCCTCCCTACGGCTCTGGCTGAAACAAATATTCTTCTATAGCAAGGTTTAGGATGCTTCAAGCAAAACTATCTCAAGAAGTAAAAGTCATTACAATATTCTCCACGGGTTTGATTTTGTGGTTTGTTTTTTTTTTTTCCCCTTTTATTGTCTTTAATACTGACTTTATATCCTTGCGCTAGTGTAAAACACCTTTGGTCTTTTTAAGTGTCACTTTATGACAGATCAGTCCTGTTCTCAAAATGGGACTGGTTTTATTACTGCTATTGAGTAGACTGACTTAAATTTGCCATTTCTGGCAAGAATGGGCACAAAATTTCATCTCAAGTGAAATGTGGGTAGTTTCCTCCTCTGTAATTTCTCTGGAGGTGTGTGTAAATAGGAAGAGACTGTGTGGGCCAGTGGTGGAGACAGGAGACTGGATTCTATTCTTGGAATTGCTATGGACATGCAGTGCATCATAAGATAAATCAGAATTCAATCACGTTATCTGAATAACTTTTATTGAAATGTATTTCCCACCAGGTTATCATGCAGTACCTGGCACTGTTGGGTGTTTCTCCTATTTGGAGTTGTTACAATTCTATTATGTATGCTTTTTTTTTTTTCTCTAACATATTACATATAATTTATATAATGAAGAATAGTATGATCAGAAACAAAAAGAGGTACGATGCTTGTCATAGTAAAAATCTAGTGCTAGAGCTTGTCGTCAACTGTGTGTGGTAACCCATGTGCACACTCTTGTCCTCCTGAGAACTAAGAGGGATTCAGTCCTCCGAAAGCAATTGTCATAGCTCTCCTGACTGAAGTAGAGGCTATTATAGTTAGCAGTAAATGAAGAGCTGCCCCCAAAGGCCAAGGCAGTCCACAGGAGCCATTGCACTAGTTCTTTTCCATCAAAAAGTCTAACCTTACGTTCGTAAATGCTCTATTATCTCTAATCTGAGGTCACTCCGCGCTAGCTGTATGGAAGAATGGTTGCCAAGGAGTTCCTCATCTTGCACCATGATATAATTGTTATTAATTAATATGGTGTCTCTCATTATGCTTATTACAGGGAACCAGATAGAAATGCAACATCAGCAGTTAGGTAATTGCAATTTAATTGAAATGGGTCCATTTGCTGGGGTGCAGAGCTGGGAAAGGTGAACGGGCAACAGCAGGCTCTGCTACGCTGCACAGCTAGCTGGAGGTGGGGAGGAGAAAGGCCACCCTCATCCTCTCTCTTCCTCCCATCGTGATAGCATTTGATTGTCTTGCTTTGGAAAAAGATTTGGGCCAACTCCTTGGAGGCCCCAAGAGTTTAGAATGAGCACTGCTCCTGGGTAAAAGCGAAGTCTAGCTCATCACGCGCCACAGCAGTGTGTATGAAAGGTGGAAACTGCTCTACAATGTTTTCCTGGCCTGGAGAGCACTGCAGAGATTTACTTCAATGTTTTGCATCTCTGCAGCTATGTTTGCTGCCACTGCTGCCTCAAATCTACTATAGCTACGCACTTTTCTGAAGAGTCTAGCGCTCATTTATTTCTGGTTTTCAGGGGAAAATGCACCAACTGGTGGCTGTTACTGTGTAGGTCTCCTGTTAAGATCTTGACCTCAAGCCATATGACTAGTGTCCTAAGGGGGACCGCTGAAGTAGCAGTTTGAGCTAAAGGGCTGTACATATCCTTGGGACTTCTGGAAAACCCAGCACCGAGCCCTGGAATTGGTAGTGAAATTCCCACACTGTGCTGTGAACACCTTTGGAGGGCAAGTATATTGGTTTCAAGAAGGACTAAATGTGAATAGAACAATTAAAAAATATTGTGTTATCGTAGCAACCAAGGCAGTCGAGGTTTTTCTTGGTGGCTTAAAAAGAAAAAAAAGCAGCACTGATGCAATAAAAAGTGGCACAGGAGAATAAATGTATCAAGTTGTTATGGCAACTGAAATATGTAGGTTGGAATTTATGTATCCAGAACTTCTATGTAAGTAAAATAAACATTATCCTTGCTAATTAAAATATCATGCAAATATTATTTAATTTAAAATCATTAGTCATGTTTTCTCTTACAATTAATGACTTACTTTCTGTTTTCTGTTTCCAAGTATTTGCATTTGCTTCCAGCTGCGGTCCGCTTGTATTTTCAGGGCAAGATTGTGATTAGACTAACACGAGCTGGAAGGTGGAGGGACTCCACTGAAGCTAATGAATAAAATGGATGCAGATGGGCACAGCTGGAATCAAACCATGTGCTTTAACGTGTTATTCTTACTGCAGCTGACCTTTCTGCTTGGAGGGCCTTTTGGCAGGTGTCATGGCTCCACGCTTGAAGGGACCTCCCTGCAACCACAGCTCCCTATCTTTCCCCCCCCAAGCTTGACACAGTGCACATGGAGCTCCTTCCAGAGCCTGTTTCTGCTACAGCCTGCCCTCTTCAGCTGTAAATTTAGCTTCCAAGACGTTGTATGATAGCCAGTTCTAAATGAGCATTCATTAATTATGTTCAGCCTTTTAATTTTTCTAGTCCTTTTCCTCCAGCCTTCAGGAGAATTCAGTAATAGCTTCTGCTTTATTTGAAATAAATAGATCTTTAATATCCCAAATTACTCTTCATTTTTCATCTTCTGTAGGCCCAGCAAAGTGCAGACTGATGGCTGAAAGGTAAGGAATGGGGAGAATAAGCATCAGGATCTGACTGAATCCCAGTGCGCTGAGGGAAATGCATTTATTTGTTTAAAGTTCTCATCTCATACATTCTCATGTTCAGAAGTGTCTGAATTTGCCTTACGCTGTTTGGTAACACTGTTGCTGAGACTGTTTTGGAAAATAGTGTATCAGGGCAAGAACTCAACCATGCGTAAGTTAATTGTCTCCATTTCTTATGTGGATAGCTGCCTGGCATGGAGCTACAGCAAGGGTGGGTCTTTGCCTGAAAACTGTAACCAGTCTGTCCAGTCCCATGTTTTGAGTCTCATTTTTATACAGCTGAACATTCATAGGAACACAGAATGGTTCGGGTTGGAGGGGACCTTAAAGATCATCTAGTTCCAACCCCCCTGCCCTGGGCAGGGACATCTCCCACCAGACCAGGCTGCTCCAAGCCCCGTCCAACCTGGCCTTGAACCCCTCCAGGGATGGGGCAGCCACAGCTTCTCTGCGCAGCCTGTGCCTGTGTCTCACCACCCTCATAGTGAAAAATTTCTTCCTAATATCTAACTTAAATCTCCCTTCTTTCAGTTTAAAACCGTTACCCCTCATCCTATTGCTCCACTCCGTGATAAAGAGTCCTTCCCCATCTTTCCTGTAGGCCCCCTTTAGGTACTGGAAGGCTGTTATAAGGTCTCCCAGAGCCTTCTCCTCTCCGGGCTGAACAGCCCCAGCTCTCTCAGCCTGTCCTCAAAGCAGAGGTGCTCCAGCCCTTTGATCGTCTTCGTGGCCTCCTCTAGACCCGCTCCAACAGGTCCACGTCCTTCTTGTGCTGTCCATCACTTCTCTCTTCATCCTTGCAGCAGGGTTCATCTTTGCAGTGCTCTTTTTGCTCAGATTTCCTCTTTTCCTCATGCAGCAGGTCAGCAGATGCTTCCAACCACCGGTATTTGGTGTGGCAGGTCTCAGCAGGGGAGAGGCTGCCCCTGAGCAACAGCCCTTGCAAGGCTTGTTGTTTGCAAGGACTCTGGTCACTGCAGGGTGCCACGGTCCCTCCCTGCTGCATGAACCACTGCACTTGGCAGAGTCCACCACAGTGTGGCCTTAGTGACACTCTGCTCCCTGGAGAAGCAGAAACACGAGTGCATTGGTTCGTGCCCCAGCTTGAAGATCAAGCTCTGCATGAGTGATGCTGGAGATGGAACCTGGATCAGCAAGATGAAGCTCCTGGGTGTGTCTTCCGCCCGATCACAAGGCTTGAGTTTGGGGAGCCAACTGACTCCAGCCAGCTTCATCTGAACTCTGTCCTGGAGGAGAAAAGCCGGAGCATGAGCCAGTGTCTCCTCCCTGCCTGAATTTCCTGCCTGGAAAGCCGGTTGTCTTGTCCCAGACCAGAGTCCCAGTGCAACCGGGTGATTGTGATATGGATAATCAGGGAGATGGGGTTTGAGTAGGGGCTTTGTGCCAGCCCAGACAAAGCAGCTACTGAGTAAAATGCAGCTTGGACAAATGCTTTTAGACGGGTGGTCAAATCTGTGTTGGGGACAAGCAAATGCGAAGTTCGCTTGTGACATTGACACCCAGAAACACACTGAGAGCGAGACTTGCTGTCAGGATGGTGGGGCAGCATCAAATCCCAACCTGACCTTTCCAAAACACAAGCCTGCAGACATAATTGTTCCTGAGCTCTAACACTCTAAGTCTGTCATAAAATCTTCTGAAAGGTTGAATCCATATTAGTTAAATTGGAATCATAAAAAATCCCAGGGTAGAATAAATATTATTGTGATATTTATGCTCACTTCCAAATACAATAACTTAAAAAAAATTTTCAAGCACTCGTGGTGCAACTTGTACAGTAAAATCCATGCCCAAATGTATATTTTTCTTTTCTCCACTCACATTTATCGGTCATATTGGGAAGAGGGGTGCAGAAGGGAGTGCAGTGACATTCTTAAAGGGTTTGGCCACAAGACCTCGTAGCAATCTGCAACGTCACCATGACTTGAGACAGCTGCAACGACTGAGCTGATGCGATGTGATGTGGAGAAACCCTTGACGTCTTCAAACAACCAACCAGAAACCCTAACGTGGAAACAGGAACAAAATCCTTTCTGACGACTAAAACATTTGACCGGGGATACTGAACCATGCTTTTCTAAAGGGCATCAGAAACACTGAATTAGGCACCTTCTTTTTTAAAGGATTTTGTGGACAAGAAGAGCGCTCTGCTATATTATTTCTGGACTGAAATTCAGGCCCAGCTGAAGCAAAAGAAACTCTGCCTGGCTTCCGTGGGATTATATTTCTGATTTTAGTTTCTCGCATGGCCTGCTCTGGGATTGTCTGAGTTTTCGGTAACCTGCGATATCAGTGAAAGTCAATTCCTGCCAAAAATTTTGCTGAATGACATTTCTTCCTGTAGTAAGGACTGTAACAAAGATGGAAGTAGGACTAGCAGGGTGCAGAAAAAGGATAGCACATTCTATGGTCTCTAGGATTATTTCTCTGCATGGCGTTGCAGGAGAAACTCTTTTGAGTCCCCAAGGACGCTTTGTCTCCCCCAAGCTGCCCAAGAGGTACAACTTGTGGGTTTTTTTTGCGGTCCAAGATTGTCAGCAGCAGGAGCTGAAACCGAGATGGCTCAAGATACATTTAGAAGAGCTGTCAACTCTGCCTAGGTGCAGCAGAAAGGTGCAGCGCTTGGTGGGCGGATCACAGACCCAGGAGGCGTTCTCGCTGTTGCTGGCACGGTGCAAAGGATGAACTTGACTTGCGTCCAGTTTTAGTTCACGCATGGCTTGAGCAGAGCCATGTGAGGCGCTGGCTGTGCCCTGGCGTAGAGGCGCGCTGCCGCCTTTGCCAGCAGCACTATCCTGCTGTGCCTCCCAGTTCAGCTCAGGCTGCTTCCCACCCCAGCATGGCTGCTAAATGAATTCATTTACATCATCGTCCTGTAAAATGGATGACTCCAGCATATGTTATCTTGCGTTTTACTGTCCCCCTGTAGCTTTTTAAGTGTTCTAATGATTTCTTAAAATGTTTACTTTCGAAAAAAGTTAATTAAATAAAAGCACTATCTCTCAGCACTATATATTCCTGGGAGCATTTGATTACCGAGATGATAGATTTTCTGACAGATATTGGCATCCAAAAGTTAAAGATCGCTTGTTTTTTATACCTTTCCTCTCTTACTGTAAATCGTGTGGGGCAAGCTGGCATTTATCTGCAGGCTCTCATGGGACTGGAGCAGAACTACCAATTCTTCATACAAAACGCCAAAAAAAGGTCTCAGATCAGCTTCTGTTTTGAATTTCTCTCTCTAAAAGCACACAGGAGAGCATTCCCTAAGCTGCCGGCTGTAGGAGAAGGTGCATTAGCTCTCTGAACCCTGAGGCAGCTGCGGATTTATTTTGGCTCGTGGGCTGTAGCTCCCCCACACTCCGACTGGTACTCCCGGTCCCTTTGCAAAGCTGAGCAGTGTTTTCTTGACACAAAGTGGTATCTGTGCCCTAGAAAATATCCCATACAGGTGCGTGCGTAAACAAATTCACAGTCCTGGCAGCAACGCCCAAGAGCATGGAAGAGCAGAATAACGTTTGCATGTATGTTTATTGTTTTTTAATATTTTTTATATTCCCAACGTTGGGCCTCACTCCGAGAGGTAAACATGTGGTAGCTATTGTGGTTGGTTACAAGTACCTCATATGGATATATTAGATATAAATTCTGGAGATAGAAAATGGACGGGAGAATTCATCCACTGTTGCAGACTTCGGCTGCTGTAGGAAGACCTCCTGTAAGAGCTCTTGGAAACCCCATATGCCATAATTGCCCATGAGGGCAGATGCTCCTTCTGGCTGGTTGCTGGCTCAGACGTGAACTGGAACACGCTGCCTGCTGAAAGTGGAACCAGCGACAAGCCTCTCATAGTTCATAACTCTGTATTTTGGCAAAAAATAATCAGCCGGAATTTTGTTGACGGTTGACTGTGACAATTGTGCATGTCCTAATAAGCTACCGGGAAGATGTGTTACGAGCACGGAAGAGCTTTGCTGAGCGCTGTTAAAATTAGATAAAATTAACAAGGTAGCTAATGTGATTACTGTTTTATTAATAAACATTGAAATAATGCTGTGAGTTTGCACAATGAGAGAGACACTGCCCTGAAGAGATTACGGTCTAAATAGTCCCTGTTAATTATAATCTAAATAGATTAGCATTAATTATAAACAAAATTGCAAGATTGCTTTTGGTGTGATCTGCGATTCTCATGGTTACTACCCATGTGAGCAAAGCTAACCAAGTGAAGTTTTAATCTGCTTTTGCAACGTGTGCTTGTGAAATCTCTTTTTCTGACCAACTTGACGAGAATAAGATAATATTTTCTTTTGTGAAGAGGAGCACGGAGTTGTTCCAACTACCAGCCTCCTAGATACAGAGGTCTGATACAAAGTTTAAACTTTGGTCAGTGGTTTTAATTCAAGCTTGAAGTCGTTATTTCCAGAACCTCCTACAAGGAGGTACGAGCATGATGAACGTGCTCCACTGCATTCGTACTGTGTCACCCCAGGGCTGCCAGTCCTGCTTCTCATGGTGACCTGCACGGTTCAGGAATAATGAGGTGTTGCTAAAATACTTATTTTGCATGGGCAGGCAGCTTCTGGATATAAAGTAGGGTTTTGGTTAGCCTCTAAAGGGATGATTGTACGTAATCAAGAATAAGAAAATCTCAGATCCAAGAGTGCTAGTTTTTAAGACATCTATCACAACACACAGCAAGTATCCTTTTTGCCTCTTGCATTATACAGTCCTGTTTATTTCATAACACAAAGCTAAACGACTTCGTTTTCAGATGGATTGCTAACATGTACTTTGTTCAAGTTTGGAAAGCATATATTATTCTGCTAATGCTTATTGAACCTTAATACACTGGAACAGAGAGATGTTCCAGATTTATTACAATTGCTCTTACTTGAGCTGTTTGTACCCTCCTAACGTCCTTGGTTTTGCTGCTCTTCATAATTAATCTGTGACCCATTTCCCTAAGGAAAACAATTGAAACATTTCATAGCATCTTATGACATTGTTTTATGTTCTTTCAAAATATTGGAGTCAGCTAATGGTGAAAAATTTGAAGAAAAAATATGTAAAATACAAACAAACTGAAGTTCCTTATCCAATTTTGCAGCTGCCCTCGTTTGATAAATGCTACCATACAGTTTATAGCTTGTGCTGAACATTGTCAAACCCCTTTTGAGAAGTTGCAGAAGCTTAGCTCCTTTAGGAACAGGCAGAGTTTGGTCTTGGTGATTACAGCAAATAAATAATATATTGATTTGCATAGTTTATATTGTTGCCTGTAAGTAATAACAATGGAAAACATTTACGTCAGGTATTCAAAGGAAGCAAAGACGAAATGAAAATTTTCATGCATCCTTGTAAAACTAGTTTTCCCTTCCTGAAAGAAACACTTGGGCAGTTGCTTGGATTTTCTGTAGGCTTTGAGGCAAGATGCAAGACCTGGGTTCAGTTCCTTGCTCTCCTGTGTAATTTTGGCCGGGTTGCGTTGCCTTGCTATCCCTTCCTCCCTTCCAGATTGCAAATGGGGGATACGCAACGCCCTTCGGCGATAAGAAACAAGCTGAAGGAATGCATGGTTCTCCATGACCGCGAGTGTGTTAGAGAAGCTAAAACTTTTAGAGAGGACATGCGTGGAGTCCTGTCCGCTCCGCCCCATGTAGTGCTGGGCTGCTGGGCCTGATCCAACATCTAAACACATTCTTTACCGGAGCACAAGACTAATGCCATTGGTTCCAGTGAAGTTAAAAGCACGTGTCTAAGTAGTTGCCTGGAGTGGGGCCAGCATCCAGTCTTTCGTTGGACGGAGCCCTAAATAAACAATCCGGTATCAGAGGAGAAAACATTTGCACATGTGGATGTGATTTGGCTGTTTCTGTGGCACTGGTTTGTTGTTTTCTGAGGCGTGCTGGCAATGGTTGGTCTATTTAAAATGCTAACAATTTCTTGCCTGTTGTGTCAAAATTGACTGCACTCCTGGTGCACAGGCTAAAAAAGGATGGGTCTAAATCACTCACGGCGTCTGTGATGCTCAGCGCCGACAGCTACAAGACACTGTACCCTGTTTGAATTCACTCTGCTTTCCTGTTCGTGCTCTTGCAAAGTGCCCAGAAATTTTCTGAGATCCGAGCTAGCGGCAGTCATCATGTTTCATTCAAAGGCTAAATCTTCAAGCACATTTTTGCAGGGCAGAGCATTGCAAACAGAGATGTCATTTATAATGTTTATTGACTTAATGCAAAATCTACAATGACGTATTAGATTTCCAGCAGGAAAATTGAAAAAACAAATACAGTATTTTACTATATCTCCCAGGAAAGATATAATTGGAAAAAAATACTATGTGTTTTATGAGGGTTTTCTGTAAGCAATATAAGTTTGAAATCTGTGTAAATGAAGGAAAGGTAACAAAAAAGGGCATTTGAATTTAAAACATTTGCAAATACGGCTATTACACGAGTATGAAACCCTTTCAAAAATACGTCACTTAGGAGGATGTCGTGAATAAGAAATGAGAAAACAAACCAGGTAATTCAGTTGGTGCTGTAAGGAGATTTATTCCTGCAGCTACTTCAGATGAGAACCCCATTACCGTCTGCGGGCCTTTTTGGCAGGGCACTGATTTCCTTCCTTATCTCTATGTTCCGATGCCGAGAGCTGCAGAGCACCTTGAATGCCTTCTGTAGTCAACTAGAGATTATGATAAGCACCATCTTGTAGATTTAGCCTATTAAGACTTTCACAGACTTCCATGAGAGTGGCTGGCTATAAGATTAAACCCAGAAATTTTTGCATGATAAAACACCGAGGTGAAAATCTTATGTATGAGCCACCTGATATTTATCTGAATTCAGGCTACCCTTTTGTATGTGCATGCTAATCTTTACATTTAAGTGTAATACAATTATAGCGCACATCTCAGCGACTTTATTTGATTTCTTTCCCCCTCTTTAGTCTGCAGCTTCCAATGGATCGGAAGGATCCGGACAATGTGGCGAACACAATAAGGAGAACCAGACTTTTGAAAGTTATGTGGTAGACATGAAGACAAAGGTATGGTCCACTGTGTTTTGATGGAGAATGAGATCCTTATTTAGGCAAGTTTTGCCAGAGGTGAAATGTGTAGGATATACTGAATTTTAGCTCCTGCAGTCATTTTTTTTACTGCTTAATGACTGCGTGTACGTTACTAGATTCGAATGAGGCTCATGGCTGCAATTTATTGCTGTATGTCAGTAGCCCTGTGCATTTTATGCTGTCCTAGGCAGGATTTACTTCTTATTTTTATGTAAAAATGTTGTTAATGTAAGTGATGGCTCTACAGGATTGCTGATCTCAAGATGTTTTCATTTCAGTGTATTTTTGAAGTCTGAGGTGTTGCACAGTTAGTAAATTTTATTCAAGGTGTTTTCAGTCTCTCAGTGTGCGTTGTAGTTTATTTTTGGTCTGGAGTCAGTATGGAAGAATATGAATGTCAGCGAAGTGATGATTTTTGTATGGGCAGTCTAATGATACGTAACATAAAACTACGCTGAATAATACACGCAGTAATATGACTTCATGGCTGTGGTAACGGGGTGTATTACACTTCTTTTTGTAAGTCTTGCTGCTTGCAATGGTGAAGTTATAAGCGTTTCATTATAATATCTCCATTATTTTCATGGGTTCACAACTTGGCTGGAACAATTCTCTTGAGCTTAGATATTATTATGTAGACTTTCGGCCTTGAAGTCATTGTGTATTTTTTATTTTCTAAGTGAAAGAAAATTATTAAGTTTTCTTTTAAAGTTAGCAAGCTGGAAACATGATGAAAAGAAAACAGGTACTAACTGAGTTGGCACGCTTATGTGATACCTCTTAGACTTCAGCGAAGGTTATTTCTAACAATGAAAACTTGCAGATTATTCCTCTTGTCTAAGGCTTTTCCGTGGGCTTTGTTTACATTTCAAGATCGATTTCTCTGTTCTTTAACTTTTCAAACCTAAAGAACTAATGTCTAGCGTGACTTTCGGAGTATCTTGTGTTGCTGTGTTCCCAGTTGATCAGAAAAACTTTTGTACCATGTAGGATCGTGGCGCTGCTTGAGAGCTGAAATGCAAGAACATGTGTACTCATTGAAATTTGTCTCTATATTTATGGAAGAAATTTCCTCAAAGTAAGGAATTATCAAAAGCGTGATATATACCCTAAATACGTTGTGTCCGTGAGGATATTGTAGAAATCGCGGGATGTAGTGGATCTCAGCCCAGTCTCACAACATCATTTCCAATATGAATGCCCAATTGAACAATGCACCATCCTCCCTACTTAGAGTCCTGATACTGCGAGCTCCTGGACTCAATGTTTCTCCATCAGCAATTCTACGCGCTACATTTTCATGCTGTTTAGAGCTCTCCAGCACAAAGTGTACATGAGAGTAAACTCCAAAGGCTGGCAATGCCATTGCCAAACTCTAAGACATTCAGAGCTGTGAGTGGTGTTTTCTCCAGTTCCCAGTACCATGGCGTAGCAGATCGCAGATGCTTTGGTTTCGTTTCCTGGAACTTGGCGGTTTAGTGTGTCAGTTCATTTGAAAGAGTCATTTTGTCTGATTTCTTTTTCAAGTGACTGTGCTTGAGTGTCAGTGGCACGCTGCTATGACCGTGACACATAGCTATTTAGGACTGGCTACATGTTTAAACATATGCACCAGAGCTTTTCAGTCGCTGATGATCAATTGGTTGTTAGATTTACTTCCCCAGGCAGAACGCTCAGGAATAAAAATGAACTCTTCATTCACTGTGGATCTTGAGAGCTGAGAGCCACTCCAGGACATACTGCCCTTGAGTACTGTGTGTTTCTATTGCACAGCATCCCAGCCCGCATAAAGCCAGTGGAGGATTTGTAACCGAAACACTTCTGTTTCATTATGAATAAGGGATTTGTGGGAAGCAAGAAAACGCAATTACGGATTTGTTTGGGAAATAATAGATACAGAAAACACTAGGTATAAGTTTTAAATTAATGAAGGTTGCAGAGCTTTCAAAAGGGTAGCTTATCCACAGCCCTTCAGAGCTGGAGGATGGCTCAACGACCTTTCCCCATCCTTTGCTCCACACCCTGTGATTATGAATGTGTGTTTCCTACAACCCTATAAGTCATAATCTGTTCCCAGTTTGCCTCACCGTCTTCTCATAGGCCCCTAATCTGGTCAGTTTGTGGGAATTAGACGACTAGAGAGGTTGCATGGTCTCCGTCTTTGGCCGTTTCCAAGATGAGACTAGATAATGGCCTGAATAATGTGATCAGACCTCACTGCTGAGCCTACTTTGAGCAGGAGGTTCGAGTGAAGATCTCCTAAGATCCTTTCCATTGCTACTTATCCTGTGATCCTTTGATTGCATTAACAGGGAGGCAACTACCCTGCCGTGCCACTGAGCACCCTTGGAGGCACGTGATTTTGCACATCACCCGATGCAGCAGCCAAGGGCCAGGTATTACAATAAAGCCCCCAGCAAATGGAGTCTGCGAAGTGCACGTTGTCTATTAAAATAATAAAAGTAACTTTCTTCTTGCTTTGGAGCACTGGGGTGGTGTTTTGCTAAAGTGGTGTGAGCTCCCACCTGATACTACTGAACTCTCCCTACTGAATAAAAGAGTGGTAAACTGGGAATGCCCTTAGGGCAGGAAGGGAGGGGATTCCCTCATGGAACCACAGAATGGTTCGGGTTGGAAGGGACCTTAAAGATCATCTAGTTCCACCCCCCTGCCCTGGGCAGGGACATCTCCCACCAGACCAGGCTGCTCCAAGCCCCGTCCAGCCTGGCCTTGAACACCTCCAGGGATGGGGCAGCCACAGCTTCTCTGGGCAACCTGTTCCAGTGCCTCACCACCCTCACAGTAAAGAATTTCTTCCTGATATCCAATCTAAATCTACCCTCCTTCAGTTTGAAACCGTTACCCCGTGATAAAGAGCCCCTCCTCATCTTCCTGTAGGCCCCCTGTGAGGTAGAAAACAAACTTATTCTGTGGCTATCGAGCCTGAAGCCACCGTGGCCACTTGGGCGTGCAGTCCTTGTGCTGAAGGAGTGGAGCCGACTGTCCAGCCTTCACTTCTCCCTGCGCCCATTTTACATCTACCTGCAGCGCTCAGAGTGGCGAGGTCTGTGCTACCCTATGGAACGGAAAATTGTCTTGTTCTTTTCTTTCTTTTTTTTTTT